>CAAE01007170.1:32172-57401 GCA_000180735.1 Tetraodon nigroviridis | reverse complement strand
TCCAGCCTGTCCCTCCCAAGTCTGAGGGATAAATCTGCCAGGCCCCACAGCAGCGGCGCGTCAGGGTGGAGACCAGAAGAACAAGCACGGAGCTGCAAGCAGCCCTTCCACCAGGGCAGCCGTACCTTCACAGACAGCACAGCGCCCCCTGTAGGGGCGAAGGACTTGAGCAGGACCAGCAGGTCTTTGGCCTTCAGCCGGTCCCAGTCCATGTTGCAGAGCGCCAGTCGAGCAGAAACCTGCAGAAGCCAGCAGCCGTTCAGAGGCGTCCCTCGGAGGAGACAGAGGGACGTCCCCCCGCCGCCTCACCTCGTCTGTCCGCGGAGCGTCTTTGCACAGGTCCCCCCAGGCGTGCTCGATCTCCTCCTCCTCCCTCCTCAAGACATCGTCCACGCCATCCTCCTCGTCTTCAGAGCTCGTCTCCACGTTTCCTTTCCCCCTGGCCAGGTCGGGTCCACTGTCGCTGTCCTCGTCTGATCCGCCGACGTCGCTCTCTTCCTCAACCTCCTCGCCTTCATCGCTGCTCCCTGACACCTCCTCCTCCTCCTGGTCAGAGGGCTCATCCCCACCTTCGCTCACAAATGAATCCGTCTCCACTCCTTTGTTGTCTGACAGAAATCAGCTTTTCAACATCGTCGTCTTTGCAGTTTAACGGTAAAACGAGAGAGAAGAAGGAAAAGGAACGTCGGCGTCTTCTCACCTTCCTGCAGCTCTGGGGCGGCCCTCCCAGGCTGCTCTGCTCCTTTTTTCACCTGCTTCTCGGTCCCTCGGTTCTTCTTCTTGGTCTTCTTGACCTCCTCCTCCTCCTCCGAGTCAGACACTTTGTAGAAGCGCTTCAGGTCTTCTGCGGAGGTGTGGTTGATGGGCCGACCTCGCTTGTCCACTGTGTACTTCACCCGGAAGCGCTCGTCGCTGAACATGGACTTGAAGCGCTGGTCGATCTTGATCTTCTGTTCCCTCTCGGGCATCTCCCAGAACCTGGGGTCCTTCTGCACCCGCGCGAAGCGATCGTCGCCATCCGGCCGCTTCCTGGATGACATGGTGACAGGCTGGTTGCCCGTCAGAGCAGCAGGCGTTACTCAGCGCAGCCCGAGCAGAGCCGCAGACCTCCGTGGATCTGGGCCTGTGCGTCGCCTCGGGGACGCTGAGGACGGCAGACTCGGACCCGTTTGTCGTCGATTACAACTAAAAGTCCAGTTTCCGTCATCTCATGTTTGATCTGATAGCAACGAACCTTGGTCCCAGACACAAAATTAACTTTAGGACAACAGTGTGAATACATTTCGAATGAATACACTTGTACGATACATACAGACGCTTTACGCATGTAGTTAGCATGGCTAACATTAGCACCGAGCTAACACGTAAACAAGACGTGGGAACGTTAAAAAAAAACAGACGCGGCAGAAAAAAGAGAGGTGGTTAGCCTAAACATGACACGCTAGACACATTAACGTGTAAACAACAACAGAAATTCCTACATGGCACAATAATAATCACAAAACGTTACCATTACCTGTGTGCGCTGCTGCCGCTCACGTGTTTTCCCAGAGTGCAACTGCGCTTGACTCCGCCCCCTACAGTGCTACGGCGAGTGTGGAGGGACAGCACGGAGAGCGGGAGAGAGAGGGAGCGAGGGAGAGAGGGAGAGCTGGACTGTGTTTAGCTACAATGTACGATAGTTTGGTTTCGGGACAAGTCCGAAGGTAAAAACGTGTTCTAAACACGACCTGGTTGTATGACACATGAAATTAGGTGAAGAAATCCGATATTCAAACATGAAAACTACAGACCGCGTTGCCAGTCCAGGAGATCCAGTTCCACGTTTTCTCGCCTCCCTCGACCCCGCGCAGTGACAGCCGGAAGGGATCTATTGGCGATCAGAGGTTCCTGGTAGATCACCTCCGAGGAGCACCATGAGCTCCGGACTGCGTTGGGGGGTCCTGCGGGCCGTGGACTGCGGTCTTGTGGGTCCGGCGGGCCGCTGGAGCTGGAGCTGCAGCAGCAGGGTCCCGGTGAGGGCCGCGTCGGGCCCCGGCAGGAGCCCCGTGAACGTGTTCGACAGGAGGATGAAGAAGAGGCAGAAGAACTGGGCCGCGGCTCTGGAGGACGGACACCAGTACGACTACCTGAGGGCCGAGGTGAGCGGGCCGGGTCGGGCACCAGCCCCTGAGGCCTGGACCCCACCTTCTTAGTCTTTTTGGGCCCGCTTCGCTTCGTGTCAGTTTACCTGAAAGGGATCATGTCGGATCTCCGTGTGACGTCACGGGTCGTTGCAGGTCGGCAGCCGCGTGGCAGATCGGATCTACGACGTTTCCAGGTGAGACCCCGATCCGACCTGATGGAGGCCCGGTTCCTCAGACGGGTCCTGTCTCCGCAGGTCGTTTCCTCTGAGTCTGGACATCGGCTGTGGGAAAAGCCACATTGCGGAACATCTGAACCAGGTAGATTCCGGGGAGATTCCGGGGAGATTCCGGGGATCCGGAGGTGCTGCTCAGGGCCCCGGTCGCTCCGGGACCTGGTCTGTGCTGGTCCACTTCTAGCCGGATGGTGTGTGTTCCAGGATGTTGTGCAGCGGATGCTCCTGTCCGACGTCTCAGAGGAGAGTCTGGTGAGGCTCCAGAACCTGGTGCCGGTCGGGTCCGTGTTCACCTGGACCTTCTGAAATCTGCTGTTTGTCCAGAGACGGAGGAGAGGCGGCCATGTCCCCACTCACCGCGTCCTGGCCGACGAGGAGTTCCTACCTTTTAAAGAAAACACCTTTGACCTGGTGGTCAGCAGCTTGAGGTCAGCTTTGACATGTGACCTCTCAGGGGTTGGGGCGCCAAACCCGAGGGTTCCCATTTCATAGCTGCCTTTGAGGAATCATTTACAATCATGCTCTCTATGATGCTATTTTTCTTTTCTATAATCAGTTTCAAAGCCCCCTTTTTGCCCAGAATCACAGCGTTTCACTCAGGTTTATCTCATAAATCAAATTCAATAATGACATAAATCCTTAAACGCTGGATGATTCAAGTGTTACGTGTTTGGATGTTTGTATACGTCTTTAAACGCTTTCGGTTCGTTTTTTCCTCAGTCTGCACTGCATTAACGACCTGCCCGGAGCCCTGAGACAGGTGAGACTACACCTGCAGGCTCAGGCGGAACAGTTGTCCCCCTTTAAGCTGTTTCAAACTGAATTATCTGAATCATCCACGTATGAGGAATAAGTGGAAGGGTGAACCTTTGGTGGCTGATTTCAGATCCAGCAGGTCCTGAAACCGGACGGCGTGTTCATCGGGGCCATGGTGGGCGGGCACTCTCTGTACGACTGCGCTGCTCCCTCCAGCTGGCTGAGACGGAGCGGGAGGGAGGGTTCTCCCCCCACATCTCCCCCTTCACGGCCGTCAGCGACCTGGGCAACCTGCTCGCTCAGGCCCGTTCGCCATGCTGACGGTGGTGAGAGGCGGCGGCTCCGGTGAATCCCGATGGATGAATCCTGCAGGAAGGCGCTGAAATCCAACCGTCTGTTTCAGCACATCGACGACGTCCAGATCCACTATCCTGGAATCATGGAGGTCATGACCGACCTACAGGGTAGAGCCTCCGTTGTTTCCAGGACGACCTGCTGGGGGGGGAGCAGTGTTGCGCTGTGACAGTGGTGTCTGCGTGCAGGGATGGGTGAGAGCAACTGTGCGTGGAACAGGAGAGCGCTGCTGCACAGAGACACCGTCCTGGCTGCAGCCGCCGTCTATCAAGGTTTGCGTTCTGCTTCTCAAAGCTGCCCAGGTGGAATCTGCTCGTGAGGTCAAAGGCTGGAACAGATGAAAGTGGCTTCTCAAACGAGGCTCAGATACTCACGGTTCAGGTAGAACAGCAGCTTTTTCCAACCAAACTGCTTTCTTAATGCTCCAGAGATGTACGGTCACGCCGACGGATCCGTCCCCGCCACCTTCCAGATCCTGCACATGATTGGCTGGAAGCCTCACAACTCACAGGTGAGATGCTTCAGGGTCTGAAGGGTTCCATCCTGCAGCAAAAAAAGAAAGGAGAAAAGAAATGGCCTGGGGACAAATGCTGGAGGGTTAGGGTCAGCTCGACATTTTGCTTTCGTTTTGACACTGTTCAAATGTTTTCAGGCCAAGCCAGCGAAGCGAGGCTCGGCCACAGCATCATTTGGGGATCTGTCCCAGATCAGCCGACCAGCAGGCTCCAAGAACTGACCAACTGTAAACATTTTTTATTTAAACCGGCTTCTTTTGTAGCAGCTCATGTTGTGATATTATTTCCCCAAATAAAACCTGTTAAAATGACTTTGACATGTTGGTTTCTTTGCCTTTTTCTTACCCTACTTACACATTCAATAAAACAGATGGACCTTTAACAGAGGCCGTTCAGGCGGGTTTGTCCACGTGATGTCCTGCCCAGCAGTCGCACCAGTGCGCCCCCCGACGGCCAGCCGCAGTATAACCACCATGTTGAGAAAACAACATTTTACAAACAAAATATGGAACTTTGTTAATCACGACCAACAGAAAAACCCAACCCTAACCCTAATCAAAGATAAACGTTACTACTGAGGCGAAAATATCAGGCTTTCCTCAATATCCTGTTTTTCTATGTGCCTGTTTCGGATGGCTTTTGAATTTAGACATCTTTTGTGATGCAAAACAAATGTTTAGAACAGATTTTTAATTATTTTTTAAATATTTAGAATAATGTGGTTTTCCAGTTGTTCAGAACGTAATCCCAGTCATGCCTGTTTGTAACATCGGTGTTTTAAATAAAGATTGGCTTATTCAACGATCACGTGACGGTGTTGCCAGGGCAACTGTTTACTCGTCGCCACAGTAACTCAGCGAAGGCAAACCATTGTTACTGCCGACGTCAGCCTCATTTACCAACAATGGTGAGTGGTTTCTTTCACTTATTCAATGGTTTCGCGTTATTCTTGTCGGGTTTAACCTCCCGGTAGCACAGTGACCAAACAACCGCGTTTTAACCGGGATAATCATGCGTGGATTTTTGTCTTTACAGCCACCAAAATCGAGTAAAAGTAAAAAGGTCGCCAAGGCGAAAGCTTCCGCGGTGGTTGACTGTTTGTCGACAGAGGAGATGAGCAAAGAGCAGGTGGGAGCCGGAAGGATGCTACCGTTAGCCTAGCCCGAGGCTAAAGTGTGTCGAATTTAGCTGTTTTAAACTTGGCCTGCCCTTTAACGTTATTAACCTGACAGTCTAAAAGCTGATGCTCCGATTTGCCTGAAATGACGTTTGATGTTAACTGATAGCTTCAGCAGGTGGGATCTCCGGCCTGTTGTGTAGTTTTAGGGAATGTTTCCTGTAGTCAGAGAACAACTGTGCAGATAACAGTCACGACTCTGGAGGGAAGGTCGACAACCTCCGATTCCTCAGCCACGAGCCTTGTTGATGCTGCTGATGCTGCTGCTGCTGGTGTGTGTGTGTGTGTGTGTGTGTGTGTGTGTGTGCATGCGCGCGCTGGTGCAGCTGGAGGAGCACATCGTTCGCCTCCGAGAGGAGCTGGACCGGGAGCGTGAGGAGAAGAGCTTCTTCCAGCTGGAGAGAGACAAGATCCGGGAATTCTGGGAAATCTCCAAGAGGAGCCTGGAGGAGGCCAAGGCCGAGCTGAGGAGCCGCCAGAGGGAGCGGGAGGAGGAGGAGGAGCGCCACCGGGTGGAGATCAGCGTGAGCACCTACGCTCTTCTCTTTGCTCAGGCGTGAACCCAGCCAGAGGTTGGGAGAACGTCCTGGAGGAGCTCAGCTGAGGGCTCCAGAGGAGCTGAGGGGGGAGCAGCAGGAGCTCGACCGCATCTCTGCCGCTCAGGTCTTCAAGCAGAAGCTGAAGAACGTCCTGTCCGAGCACCAGGACGCCATGACTGAGGTGAAGATGGACGGCGTGGCCGCTGCCTCGCTGCTCCAGAGCAGCAACACGCAGGCGGAGTTCCACCTTCGCATGGAGGTCCACGGCCTGCAGAGCAACCGCAGAGAGAAAGAACAGCACAGCCAGAACTTCTTCAGGGAGCTCCAGCTGGTGAGAGCCGCTTCAGCCTCCGGCTCCTCAGCTCGCCTCCTGCTGCTCCCACACGCCTCCTCCTCCTCCTCCACCTTGGTCCTCTGGGTCTCCACAGAAGCACCAGGTGGAGCTGATGGACCTGGCCAGCAGCTACGACAGGAGAATCAAAGGTGAGAGGAGACACCCGGAGCTCCAAGACTCTGGAGAGGTCTCCACCTCCTGCTGTGGCCACAGAAACGGAGGAGAAACATCTGAAGAACCTGCAGGCGGTGCTGGAGGCGGAAGGTAAGCAGCGGCAGGCCGAGATCCAGAAGCTGGACGAGCAGATGAGGAGTCGCCTCGTGAGTCTGAAGGAGGAGCACGAGGGAGCTCTGAGGGGAGCCGAGGAGTACTACTCCGCTGTTCAGAGGAAGCTCCTGGAGGACCAGAGGCTGCTGAAGGTGAGACGCTCCAACACGCCCACCCCGCCACGGGTCCGCCTGAAGATCCGAGCTGGGCCCGCCGCCAACCTTCTCCTCAGACCGCCGTTTGCTCCGTCAGAGGGAGCAGACGGAGGCCACCAAGGTCCAGGCTCAGGCCCTCCGAGAACTTTCAGCAGCCCAGCAGGAGAAGCGGCGCCTGCGTGAGGCCGTGCGGGACGCAGAAGGCAAACTGCTGGCAGCTCAGGAGCAGCTGGAGCGCTCCAGGAAGGAGAAGGCCAGGATGAAGGTGTGTCAGCGGCACCGCGAGCTGGAGGCGATGCTCCTCGCGCCTGGGGAACGCACCCCCGAAGGCACCAAGGTGACGCCGCCACCGCCGCTGTCGCCCCGACAGGTGAGAAACGTTCGAGGCCGACAGGTGGAGAAGGAGCTGAGAGACCAGAAGGTGGAGCACCAGCTGCTGCTGCAGTGCTCCTGGGAGGTGAGGCCACCGGCGCCGCGCCGCTCCAGGCTCCAGGTGTTGACCTGAAGGTTCCTGCAGCTGGAGCGGGAGCGTGACGACCTGCTGAGGAGGCAGAAGGAGGCCGTCCTGGAGCTGCAGCAGAAGATGGGCCTGAAGGAGCAGCTGCTGCAGAAGAAGATCGCGGCGCTGCGGGAAACCCTGGAGAAGAGAGAAGCCCAGCTGTACGCCGTGCTCTCCACCGCCAACCTGGAGCCCAGCGCAGCCAGCGAAGCCGCCCAGAAGCTCCAGGTTCCCTTCTCAGCTGACCTCGGCCCTTTTCCCACCAACGACACCAACTCACTGGGCTCCTCCTGCTTTCAGGACATCCTGGAGTCCAAAGAAGCCGCCGTGGAGGCCCTGCAGAGGGAGCTGAGCCCAGGCTGGGAGGGCTGACAGTGTCTCTACACATCCGTCCACACGGAGGTTAAACAGAACATTAAAAAAAAGTAATTTTAGAGATGGTAGTTTCTGTTTGACCGTGACGAGCAAGTCTATCAGTGCGCCTCCTGACGGTCATATACGGTACTACATGGTATTAGTATCGTTTTAGCAGGTTAAACTTCGTCGTGGACAATATTGGAAGTGAATAGTGCGTGGTTTAAATCCCGGATGACGCAGATTACGGACAAGAGTTTCTTGCCATACGACCAAATTATATTTAGCGCAAGAAAATAAAAATCTTTTAGCGGACTTTCCGCGGCTAAGCTAAGCTAACGTTAGTCAGCATCATCGGAGAAACAGTGATATGACACTGCTTCTCCGACGCTTAGCATTGGTAAAAAGCAGAAATGACATTTTAGGACAATGAAAAACTCACTGGGTTATAACTTTAGGGATGTTTCTTACCGTTTTCTCGCTCTGGGAAAACAACCCGTAAATGTCACCTTCTTCTTTTCATTTGATTGGCGACTGGCAAAGTGGCAACCGACTCGGCGGCGCCACAGCGCCCCCTGCCGGGACGGAGTACTGACAACCTCGACTGTGAGAAACAGAAAAAGATCATGATCGCGCACAGCTTTAATGCCCACATCATAAATACAGATCCTGATGGACAGGGCTCCTAAAATCAAAATTTTAATGGCTTTATATAAAACCCGTGTGAGCAGCAATGCTAACAGTCCTAACACACATTTGAAGTCACTCAAATTCAGTATAAAAACATCAATCAGAATGTTGTAAATCATTTTCCCGACATTCAGAGTCAAGTTTTATATACAAGCACATTATAGAAAAACTACATTTACATCCATGTACACACTCTCTCTATGGCTTCTGAAACAAGCAGCTTTTCCATCAAACTCAACAGTTAACAGGAGAAAAGGCCAACGACCTCCGATGTCGGAGAACCTCAGATTAAATCACTAGCAGACTGAAACCCGGAAGTCCGGAGATGGAAGCAGCTTTTGGGTGGACAGCAGGAGCGAAGGCCGCCGGGTGGTTTTCTCTGAGCAGAAGTGCGTCCTGGTCTCAGCCGGTGCCGTGGCTGCTGTACTCAAACACACCCTTCCTGAAGAACGGCGAGAACTCACACACGTCCCGCTTGGTGAGCTGCAGGCCGCCGTCGGCCCTGAGAGGCGAGTTTGAGGAGGACAGCATCACCTGGAACAGGTTCCTCAGGTAACGCTGAAAGGACAGCAGCTGGGGTCAGCCTGGCGCGTCCGTGGCGTTCACAGAAGGCCTTACCTCCAGGTGGTTCCTGCGCTCGGCAACCATCCGTTCGTCTCTGTTCCCAAACAGTTTCTTTGGAGGAAACTCCAGAGCTGCCAGCTGAGGAGCAAACGGCACAGAGGTCAGAGGTCAGCGGCCCCAGGCGGACAGCCTCGGGGGGGCTGCTCACCTCAGGGTACTTCATCTTCAGACTCTTGTGCATCTCCCTGAAGCGGCTGTAGCGCCTGAACACCGTCCACATGTCATCGTTCACGGCGATCTGAAGACACGCGAGGAGCAGATCAAAGCATCAAAGAGGAAAAGGCAGGTGAAAGAGCCCTCCAGACTGCTGTGGTCACCTTCACTTCAAACTCAAAATGTTCATCCTTGCCCTGCCCGCGGAGGAAGTAACGAGGGATGCTGATCCTGACGGGCTCCTGGAGGGTGCTCGCGGAGGCGCTGGTCCCCAGAGAACGAGAGATCAGGCGCTGCCAAGGAAGACAAAAGAGGTGAAGAGAAGGACGTTGGAGAGTAAGCGGTCACCTCAGAGACAGCCGCACGCGAGGACTCAAAGAGGAGAAGAAGAGTTTTCAGTCTTTATTTTCCTTCATCGTCCTTTCCAACACAGAACCCAAAATCTAGATGAATAAAAACAGAAAGAGAGAAGAGCCAAGAGGCCTCGTTCACCCTCCAGGGAGCACGAGGCCTTGTGATAAAAAAGGTTTCTAAAAGGTTCCAGGCTGGGAACCAGCTCCTGGCCCCCCCGAGACGCACAGATGGTTGATCAAGGTCAGGGCTTCTGCCGTGCAGCCCAAGCACAGCTGCCAGGAGTCGCCGTGGCGACGGGTACGCAGGCCGCGCCTCCACGGAGCTGCGCCTGTGGCCCCGCCTCCGCTGCTCGGGCCTGAAGGTGATGTCCACCAGCAGCCAGCTGTGGCTCCGCTTCACACACACGCAGCCGAGGTCGGAGCGCCGGCGCAGCTGCAGAGCCTGGAAGTGGGGCGGGGCCGGGACCAGCGCACAGCAGCGGGACGCCGGGTGGAAGACGGCGTCCTGGCGGAGGAGCGCCAGGTGGGTCTCCGTCAGCAGGAGCTGACACATGTCGTCTGGATGGGGTCGGTCGGAGGTCAGCACCTTCACGCTGGTGTAGAGAAGAGGACGGGTGTCCGCCAGCGAGGGCCTGTCAGGACCGTCCATGTTCCCGTGGACCACGTAGAGCAGGTCCGCCAGCACCCGCTTAAACCGGGACGTGAGGCGAAGGCCACGGCCGGCGTCCAGCAGGAGGTCGGGAGTCTGTGACCTCCAGTCTAGAGAGAGGAGCATCAGGTCACCGGACAGCAGGGGGTGACCTTGGATCCCATCAGGCAGCGAGTCTGGGCAGAGGGCTCGGAACAGAACCCTGAGGAACGCCTGCGTCAGCTCTTTGCTGTAGGTGAAGACGGCCAAAAGGGCCTCGTCGGAGCAGCCCAGGAGCCGAACCAGCTGCCCCGCCAGGCCCACCTGGACCTCCCGGAGCTCCCCCAGGCTGACGCGGTCCACGCTCAGAGCTCCAGAAGGGCCTGCAGTCGACAGCACCAGCACGCCCTCCTCCGACAGCAGCAGGAAGCCGGGCCTCGGGACCGGAACCTGGCGGCTGGCCGTCTTCAGCCAGAAGATTCCTGAAGGCTGACCCAGGCTGAGCTGAGGAACCAGAGACTGGAGGTGGCGCAGAAGCTCCTGAGGTGACAGAGAGGTCATCTGGGACAGGGCCGGCGGCAGCTGGACCAGCTGCTGGCAGAAGACCTCGGGGCGCTCCTCGCGGACAAACCACACAGAACCTTCAGGCCAGCTGGAGACGCTGGAGAGGCCCCACGCTGGGAGTCCCTGAGGAACCTCGGGGGCGTGACCTTTGGCCTCTGGGTGGGCTCCATCCAAGCCCAGTTCGTCCGGAGCTTCTGCTGGGTGTTGGAGCTCCAGCCGATGGAGCAGAGGAAGCTCTCTGGTCAACCTGGATGCGTAGTGGAGGAATACCACCTTCATGTCGGCCACGCCCACATTCTGCATCATTTCCCGCGTTCCCTGCAAGCGTCTGCTGGCATCTTGGAACACTCTGGAGAACGTCTGGCTGAGGTGCTGGAGTTGGAGGCTCCTGGCATCTCTGTAGGCCTCAGACAGCCTTCCAGTGAAGTAGCCCAGCGCGGAGCTCCTGCTGCTCTCCTGGGCCTGGTCTTCAGCCTGAAGATCTGCAGGCTGCGTCTGCTGCCGGGACCCGCCCGGACAGGAAGCAGCAGCCTCTGAGGGGCCAGAGACCGGGCTCCGCTCCTGTTCAGGTTCTCGGGGGGGCTCCCTCCCACCTCCATCAGCTGAGCAACTCTGCGTTTCTTCTACCAGAAGGTTCCCCTGGTTTTTGTCTGCTTCTGCCCACCCGGATCTCTGAGTGGGTGAGGGTGAACACCGCCCGCCGGCGCTCTGTGTGCACAAGGGGGAGGAAGTCCGTGACTACAGGCTGGAAAGGCGGAGCGGGTTCTGAATGAAAGTCCTTCAGTCACTCGGAGGGAAGGGAAGCTCCTCCATCACCAGGTGCTGCTGTCAGTGATTCATCAGCGTGAGAAGGTCCAGCATGCAGATCACCGCCAGGAACCAACTGGGGTCACGACACACATCCACAGTCATGCAAATTAAGTGAGAGGAGGCGAGCGTGTCCAGAACCGGATTGAGGCCGATTAATCCCAGATTTTAGGAGTCAGACAGGCGAGGACAGCAGCTCTGAGGTGAAGGACGCTGGGGAACCAACCTCTCCTGCACTCACCTCATACTTGTGTCTTCTGGGATTCAAGTTTTGTAAATTTTCGTCGTCCTATGAAAAACAAAAATGAGATTCAACAATTTTGCTCTGACAATCTGACCAACGGTGAGAGCAGAAAGTCCGGCGCTGGAGCTCTCACCCCCTGGGGTTGGCAGGTAGAGGACGGGTCCTTGGCGCCGCTGCAGCCGTTCACCAGGTTGATGTTCTTCAGCCGCCGCTGGACTTCTTCTTCGATGTAGGCGTTGATCCTGCTGCAGGAAGAGGATGGAGGGTGAAGCTTCCGCCGGCGCCGCGCCGGAGCGGCTGCTGCAGTACCTGTCGTCTGACAGAGGAGGCAGCAGAGGGCTGAGCGTGTGGAGGTGGACCGGGCTCATCTTCTCCTCAGAAGCAGCAGGCTGGCTCCTGGGCTCCTCCTCCTCACTGATCCTGCGCCTCAGCTTCTGGATCTCCTGCTCCACCCTGCACACGAAGGCAGAGGCGGTGCTGGGTCAACCGGGTCAGGGAGGCTCCTGGGAGCGCTGTTGCCGGGCCAGACTCTGACCTCTGCTGGTCCAGCTCTGTGCTCAGGTTCCTGCAGCTCCTCGGTCCCAGCTCCTCGGCCTCAGGCTCCGAGGAGACGCTGCGTCTCAGGGCGGAGTGCCTCCTCTCCAGCCGGGCCACCGCCTGCTCCAGGGCCTCCCGCTGCTGCTTCTCCTTGGACTCCAGGATCTCCTTCTCCTTCCTCCTCACCTTCTCCTCCTGGCGCGCCACGTTGGCCGTAAACTCGTAGGTCTCCTGGAGCTGCTGGAGCTGCTGGGTGCTGAGGCGGTGGAGCTTCAGCTTCTCCTCCTGGTCCTCCAGCTCCTTTTCCACCTGGTAGAGGGTGTTGTCCAGGTCCACGCCGCCGCTGCGCTCCAGCGTCTCCTGGGCTCTCTGCTTCTCCTCGGCCAGGGCAGGCAGGAGCTCAGCGATGCGGCTCAGCTGACGTTCTTTGAAGTGCAGCTTGTGCTCCTCCAGGCAGGCCTCCTGCGTCTCCTTCTCCTGCTGCCGTCGGCTGTGGAGCAGCAGCAGGTTCCGCTCCTTCTCCAGACGCTCCCTCTGCTGCAGCAGCTCCATCTCCAGCTGGCCCAGCACCTTCACCTGAGCCTCCTTGAAGGAGGAGTAGCGGTCCTGGGCGTTTCTGGCCTCCTCGCTGGCGTCCCGTGGCCCCGGGCGTTCTCCGGCTTCCTTGGCGCGGAGGAGCGCCTCTCTTATCTCAGCCAGGGCCTGCTGCTCCTCCTCCAGCCGGCGGACGTCATCACGGAGGAGCAGCGTGGTGGCCTCCTCGTGTTTCTCCCGCAGCTGCTCCTCCAGGCGGCCCACCAGGGTCAGCTGCTCCCGCTCCTGCTCCTCCAGCCGCCGCCTCTGGGCCTCCAGACGCACCTTCTGCTCCTCACGCTCCCGCTTCAGCCTCTCCAGCTCCCTGTAGATCTCCGTCTGCTCTGTGGCCTCCTGCCGCCGCCGCTGCTCCTCGTCCACCTCCCCGTCTTGCTGCCGGTGCGGCTGGAGCCTGGGGCCCTGGACCTCCAGGCGGCGCTCCTTCTCGAAGCGCTCCTTCTCGACCAGGAAGTCCCGCAGGCGGCTCTCGATGTCCTGGCTGCGGCGGCGGAGGCTCTCCTCCTGACGCAGGATGCGCTGCTGCACCTGCTCAGACTCCTTGCGCTGACTCTCCACCTCCTGCTGGAGGCGCTGCAGGTCTGCCTTTTCGCTCTGGTGCTTGGCCTCCATCTCCTTGATGAGCCTCCTGCAGAAACAGCTCCGTGGTTTCAGCCACCGCTCCAGAGGAAAGGCTGGCGGTCGTCTCGGGGTACCTTTTCAGCTCCAGTTTCTCCAGCTCTTCGCGCTGCTGCCTCTCAAACTCCAGCCTGCAAAGGCAACAAACACCTGTAAACTCGGAGGACCGAGACTCGTCAGTGGTGGTTTAGGCCACAACTCAGAGGAGGGACGAACAAAAACAGTCATGTGACATCATGTCCACAGTCAGACACAGACGGAGGTCGGAGCAACGAGGTGGCGTGCAAAAGAAAACAGCAAGAGACAAATGATGGAACAACTCTGCAGACGCGGTTAGCAGGGTTCAGCTGGACGGGTCAACACGTCTCACAGAGGACAGTCAGACAGGAGGTGGACGGCTGCTGGGTCTACCTGAGGAGGACCGGGCCTTTCTCCCTGAAGAGACTGTCAACACAACAGGGTTGAAAGGTTAAAGGGCACAGAGCTCCCAGCCAATCAGAAACAGCTGCAGAAGAGGAGGGAGGAGGAGCAGAGGAGGACGGAGCGAGAGCAGAAGGCAGTGTTCTCCAGGTAGAAGCCCTGTTCCTCAGAGCTTCTGAGGCAGAGGTTCTGTGGGAAGGGGTCAGAACCTGGGCTGACACCAGCCGACTGGCTGGTTTCTGTCCTGAGGCTGCTGCTTTTGGAACACTGGTGTGGGTGTGTGTGAGGGGTCCTCACCCGGGGTTGTAGAGCATGACGGTGGACAGGTTCTCGCAGGACTGGGACAGGTCGGTCATGGACAGGCTGAAGGTGGACAGGAGCCCGCTCTGAGGAGGACACACACTCCGTCAGCTCAGTCTGGGACGGGGGGACGGGGGGCCGGGGGCGGGGGGCGGGATCAGCCTCACCTTCCGCTTCTCCCGCAGTTTGGCCGCTTCCTTGGGATGGTTGAAGCGGAACATGTTGGTCCTGCCCAGTAGGATGACGGCGCCTGGACGCCGGCGAGGCAGCGGAGTGAGACTCCAGCAGGTTCGGAGGAGCCGGAGAAGCGGCAGAAAGCAGCTTCTCACCTTGGTTGAGCTGGCACGGCTCGCTCGCCAGGACGCCGTTGACCGAACACTGGGCGCTGCTGAAGGGCACCATGGTCACCGTCCCGCCCTGGTTCTCAAACATGCAGTGCTCGCTCTCCAGGTCCAGACCGTGCAGCACTGCAGGGAGCCCGCAGAGGTCACCCAGAGGTCACCCAGCGGTGGGACAGCTGAGCGCTAGCTTCCAGGTTGGGGCCACTCACCGATGTCCTGCTCCGTGGCTGCGTCCTCTCTGCCCACGTAGGTCCGACCTTCCTGAGGAGGTGAGGAGGAGGAGGAGAGGAGGAAAGGAGGTGAGGGAGTGGAGATGCTGGTTGGGGACCTGAAGAGCAGCGTTTGGGTGGGCCCACCTTTAGGTGGTACAGGATGATGCCGGTGCTGAGGAGGTCGTCGTCGATGCCGATGAGGTGGGGCAGCTCCGAGTCCAGCACCACGCCGATGCCCTCCTTCCTCAGAGCCAGCGTCTCCTCCTGCACACGGGCGGAAAGCAGGGGTGGGACGGTGGCACCCACCCACGTCTGCAGCAGCTGAACACCCGCCTGACCTTCAGAATGTTCTGCGTCTCGTTCCACTTGTTGGTCCACTCTTTGGTCAGCTCCAGCACCTGCAGACAGGGCCGGCGTCAGTGGCAGAGCCCCTCCAGGAGGGTGGGGGTGGAGCCGCCACCCGTCTGATGTCTGCATGTTCTGACCAAATACATAAAGAACTGGACTCACTCTGGCTTCGTTCTGGTGCAGTTTCTCCTCCATGCTCAGAGCCGTGGGGGAATCCAGGAGAGCAATCTGGCAAAAAACCAAACGAGGAGTTCAGCAACAAAGCCTAAACCAGTCACAGCAAACGGCAACCTTTTCCAAGATTTCAGGAAAACACTCAGCAGCGCCCTGCTGCTGAGCGCTGCTTTTACTGGGGCCGAGCAGCAGGGGGCGCTGCTGGCGCTCACCTGGTTGCCCTGAACCAGCAGAGCCTTCAGCCTCGCGATTTCGGCCCGCAGCTCCCGGATCAGGCGGACGTTGCTGTCCTCGTTGATGGTGGGCTTGTTGATGATGTTCTTGGCTCGGTTGGCGTAGCGGAGCGTGCTGAGCGTCTCGCCGTAGTTCACGTCGGCGGGGGAAATGGCTGAAAGGAGAGGTCGATGCAGGAGTGTTTGGAACTGTAGCCGGAATTCTCTGAGGGTTCTGCTCACTGGCAATCATGATGGTCTTGGAGTTTCCTCCCAGACTGTCCTTCAGCAGCCAGGTGAGCACCGAGTCTCTGTAAGGAACAAACACCGACTTCTTCTTCTGGTTGGAGTTGACGCCGTCCGACGACATGTCAGCTGGACAGAACCAGGAAACAACCGAGGTCACAGTCAGGCGCGCAACATCGAAGCACAGGTTCTGCTCTGCTGGCTGACCCAGCGATGAGATGACGTTGCCCAGGGTGACCAGTGACTTGTTGATGTTCCCGCCCTCCTTCAGGCGGACGCCCGTGGCGCCGGTGGTGTCGGCCCGCTCGCTGCCCGCCAGGTCCACCAGGTGGATCTTGCTGACCGTCTCGCTGGGCATCTCGGCGTCAAACTTGGCCTGAAACAGGCAGAACTGAGGGTGAGGAGCAGCTGGATCTTCCTCTGAGCTCCAGGTGGATCAGACTTCTGACCTGCGTGAAGTTGATGGTGAAGATGGCGTGCGAGCGGCTGCTGACGTCGTTCATGCCGGTGCTGGCCGTGGTGCGGTTGATGTTTCCTGCCTCCATCAGGTCCTCCACGTCGCTGTAGTTCTGGACCAGATGTTTGGACAGATCTGAGGTTGGGAAGGAGACCAGGTGAGGACGCTGAAGCTCCTGGGCCCACCGAAGCTCTACCGAGCTCCGCCCCACCTTCCACGTAGGGCCCGTCCTTGGGGTGCTCGCGAACCCGAAGGTTGTAGGTCTGCGTGGATTTCCTCCTCAGCAGATCCCTCACCCGCTCGTTGTAGATCTCCAGGTAACTGAAAACCGAGGAACATCAGGCTGGAGCGACGGCGACACCAACACCTGACCACGAGCAGCAGCAGCCTCACCTGACTTCAGTCCGGAAGGACGCCGCGTCCCAGCGAGAGGCCTCCGAGATGCGGCTGAAGAGACCTTCGCAGAACCTCGGAATGAGCCCAGCGTCCCCCTGAAAGAGGTTGGGATGGGTGAGCTGCAGGGAGAACCGGGGCCACCCCGGTCGGTCCGACACGCACCGGAACGCCCATCATGGTGTAGGACTTCCCAGAGCCGGTCTGCCCGTAGGCGAACACACAGGCGTTGTAGCCCTCGAAGGCCGCCTTCAGCACGTCCAAACCCAGGTCTCTGAAAACCTGCAGACGAGGACAGGTTTGGCTCTGGTCTGTCCACTGGGTGAGATCCAGCTGTGGCCTGGCAGAGGTCGTCGGTACCTTCTCCTGCGAGACGAAGGCGGAGCTCTTACAGTCCATGGAGTCGTAGGAGAAGTCGTAGGTGAAGGTTTTCACCCGCTCCCTCATCGAGTCACCCGTGATGCTGTCAGGGCTCTTTGGAGTTCAAAAAGAGTTAGTGTGTGTGTGTGTGTGTGTGTGTGTGTGTGTGTGTGAGACAGAGAGATGAACCTTCACATTGGTGATGGAGGTTTCGTTTCCCTCCATCTTGATGATGCAGGCTGCAGTCAGATCCTTCTCCCTGGAATAAACATCATGTCTTCTGGTTGGGAATGATAAAGATAAAAACACCCAAAGGTCTGGACTCCTTCCAGGAGGTGCTGTTGGCATTGTCCTGGCTGTAAATCCTTCATTAGCCAGCTGGATGTTTGTCTTGTGCTGTTTAATCTTCTCCTCCACCCTGTTTGTTCTGCTACACCCTTCATGAAACTCATTTATAGGAACTTTAAATTGAAAGAAGCTCCACACAGACCGTTCGGGAACTCTCCAACAGCCACTGGAGCACAAATTCCAAGAACTTTTCATTCAACAGGGATTTTAGTTGACCCAAATGCCTTTTACTTCATTGTTCTTTACTAAATAAACTCAGTCACGAGAGTCTGAACGGTCTGTTTCCAAACTGTTTAACTGTAAAAATACCGGAGAAAAGGGCTGTCTGGTCATGTGAGTTCTACAGTGTCGCCTGCTACATTCGGACTCTTCAAACAGCGTCATTTTGGCTCAATAGTGACCGTCAAACTGTGCTGAACTCACCGCCTGTTCATGGGTCTGACCCGGACAGCCACCCGGACCGATGCCATCGCGCATCCCGCTGTAGTCGGTCCACTTCGGGCGGTTCTCCTCGGAGTGGGACAGCTAAGGGAGCTAACAGGCTAGCTGGTTAGCGTCAAACGCTGGATGGACCCGCTGCTTTCTGAAGGGGCAAAAGTCACAAAGATAACCGGCAGACTGCACGTAAACAAGGCAAACGGTGACGCGCGGAAACAGACGTGGTCTCTCCCGGTTGTTATCGCGCCGCAGTCCCGCCAGGTAGCGGCTCATGCTAGCCGAGCCTGTTAGCCGGGTCGAGCACAAAAAGACGCCCGGAGAGTGAAGCTTCAGCCGGTGAAAACATTGATTCTACGGAAGCCTGGACGAGACACCATTAACGCGCAATAACAACAACGAGCACCCTTTGAAAACCAAACGTTTGACAAAAAAAGTGATGTTCGGCGTTAAAGTATGTTAAATGAGAACATACTTGACCAGTACAACAGGAGTTTTGCCTCGGGCGTTTTATCGCTCTTAACATTAAACAACGTTTTACCCACATGTGTTATTGCTGCTGTTGTCAATCAGTCATAGTTCTTGATGTTTTTATTGTCAAGTCTGCGTGTTTGGCCCTCTAGACTCATGCTTTTTAAGAGATTATTTAACGGGTTCAGGGATCAAAGGATCAAGAGGCTAAAAGAGTTTTGGTTCAGGGCAACATACTAAGGTTATAACCGCATTGTGTCACAACAGCTGTATGTTTGTATAGTTTGCATACAACTCTGAGTGTCTCTGATCATAGTTTGGGATACTGAAACGTAAGCTCTGATGGTCAAACCGCTGTCACTGTGACGCTAAATGTATCACAAGTGCGCAATTACCCGCAGTAGTCATCGTGAGATTACGCCCGCAGCCTCTAGGCGGCGGTAGTGGTTTTCAGACCATGCTGGTCAAAATGGCGCCATTTCCGGCGGCAAAACAGTCCGTTTCTTGTTTTACGTGAGCCAAGTGGAGCGGAGCTGAGTGAGTAATTCTAACTTTATGTTGCTTTTTAAGTGTTCTTTATCAACATTTACTAGAACTAAAACATAGACGACATCCTATCCGGTCTGTTTTTTTTCTTTGGACTTACTTAGCATAGAGTTAACCACTCTTCTCTACAGGCAACTTAATGAATGAACAATACAGTTAGCTTGAAGCTAACACACGCGTTCAAAAACCAACACTAATGCTGGTAAATATGTTGACATCAAAACGTTTGCTGCCCTTCTAGAGGTTTTCTTTAGGTTTCTATGACCTGGCCAAGATGTTGATGATTTTTACTATTTGCCAAGGAAAGAGTTTAATGACTTCCGGCATTTGTTTGTGTGTTTGGCATTTGTTGTGTGTGATTGTTAGCAAAAATAACTGAAAAAGTTCTAAACGGATTTTAATAAAAAATTTCAAGAAATGTTGGCAATGGGCCGGGGAATATTTGAATATTACTTTATAGATACTATACTTTCGATGAAAGTCACAATATGTGGGGAGATGAGCTGCTTGGTGGATTTGCCAAGATCTCCCATCGGTTGACTTGTTGAAGTTGGTAAATAGCAGATTCATTTTGTCTGTCGGTTTCCTGCCAGACGTCAACATGGATATTCGACCAAACCACACAATCTACATCAACAACATCAATGACAAAGTCAAGAAAGAAGGTGTGTGTGTGTGTGTGTGTCATATATTTCCTTTGGCACGTAAACCATCGACATGTTTGGGGTTTGCATGTGAGGATGAAGCTCTGACTCCTCTTCTTCTGCAGAGCTGAAGCGATCCCTCTACGCTCTGCTCTCCCAGTTTGGTCAGATTGTTGACATTGTGGCCATGAAGACCATGAAGATGAGGGGACAGGCCTTTGTCATTTTCAAAGAGCTCACGGCCGCCACCAACGCCCTGAGGCAGCTGCAGGGTTTCCCCTTCTACAACAAGCCCATGGTACCTGCACCACCCCGCAACCACCGCTCCATGGGAGGCTTTGGTCTCAGGGTGTGCTGCTGTTTTCCAGAGGATACAGTACGCCAAGACCGACTCCGAGGTCATCGCCAAGATGAAGGGCACTTATGGAGACAAGGAGAAGAAGAAGAAGGAAAAGAAGAAGGCTCAGGAGCTTCCAGCCAACCAAATGAAGAAGGCCGCAGTGGTGAGTGAGGCCTGCGCCTGATTTGGCCTGACGCTCCACCAGATCCATCCTCTGACCCAGGTTTGTTGTCTGCAGGTACCGGCAGTCCCTCTTCACTCACCTGCAGCACAGGTAAGGCCGGTTCGTGACACACCTGAGCCGATCAGGTAGGTCGGCTCACCTTCTGATCTGAAACCTCCAGGTTCCCGACAACCCGCCCAACTACATCTTGTTCCTGACCAACCTGCCAGAGGAGACCAACGAGATGATGCTGTCCATGTTGTTCAACCAGTGAGTTCAGCACTCTGTGTGTGCGTGTGCGTGTGTGAGCGTGCTAACCCTGGAACCTTTGACCTCTGCAGGTTTCCTGGTTTTAAAGAGGTGCGTCTGGTCCCTGGGAAACACGACATCGCCTTTGTGGAGTTTGAGTCGGACCTGCAGGCGGGCGTGGCCAAAGATGCGCTGCAGGGCTTCAGAATCACGGCCACCTGCGCCATGAAGATCACCTTCGCCAAGAAGTGAGGAGGTGCTTCCCGGGTGCACTCAGATGGACTGAACGAGCCTGTGACGCTCCCCCACTTTCCTCTTTTTTCAGACTCATTTTTAGTGGGATTGGTGTTGTTTTTTGTCCTTCAGGTCAGGTGAACCTTCTGTTTCTTTTGTATAATAAACCTTTTCCTGAATCAGACTCATGTTGGTACCCTGGAGTTACTGTTTCCTGGCCAACGTCTCCTGATGGAATCAGGCTGACCTTTGACCTTTCCAGGCCTTCCAGGACCTGCTGCCGTCCTCCCTCTTCATGCGGCGTGTCCAGTCTGGTGGTCAGAAAGCAACATCACATGATGCGTCCTCACATCTCTGACCTACAGGAACCTTCAGGTGTTTCCAGGAACCTGCAGATGTTTCCAGGAACCTGCAGGTGTTTCCAGGAACCTGCAGGTGTTTCCAGGAACCTAGAGGTGTCCAGAGGGTTTTTTGTACAGGAAGTGATGTTTTAAACTGCAGTGATCGGGTTGTCCTGAAGGGGGCGGTGTGGCCGCATGCTCTGTTTCCGCTTTGGTCCAAACTGTCCCAGAATGACCCAGTAAGAACCAAAACTGCATATTTAGTAAAAAAAAAATTAGTGTCTGCGCTTTACAGGTCCCTGAAGGCAACATGATCACTAGGTTCTGCTGGGTTCTTCCTGTGTTTCATGTGTTGTGACCAGTCCCAGTGATCCCAGTGATCCCAGTGGTCTCAGTTTGCTTCAAAGGTGGCTGATGTCGTCACCACGGCAGGGATGTTTGGCAGGTCTGAGGCTGCAGAGAGGAGGGACACACACACACACACACACACACAGAGGCGAGGCCTCTGCTTGGAGAATCAGAGATGACCTTTAAAAGAAGAAAGTCAAAGAGGATTAAGAGCAGATCTTCAGAATCCCTCAGACGCGGCTCCAGCAATGATGCCTCCTCCCGCCCAAAGACCACACTGTGCCTGCGCGCGCGTGTGTGTGTGTGTCAAGCTGTGGAGGTAAATTTGGTACTGATGTCTTTCATGATTCATCCTGACACACAGATCCCCCCTTCCTCCTGTCGGGTTATAAACTCAGATTACACACACACACACACACACACACACACACACACACAGCTCTGCTGTGCTCAAACATGTTCTCTAGGAGTGAGCAGAGCTCAGCATCCTTCTCCTCTCACAGGGATTAAGGCAGCCTGACCTCTGACCTCCGTCAGGGACGACTTGACTTGTGGCCCCAACAGGTGGGAAAGGGGGAGGAGCCAAAGAAACACACCTGCCTCTGACCACAGAAGGGCCCAGGACATCCCATAATCCTCCATGTCTGACGCCTGTGAGCTGGCCGGGTTTATTGTTCAGGCCAAAAGATGCTTTGTTGGCTGAGCTTCAGCGTGGCCTGGCAGAGACGAGCGCTAACGAGCCTGATCTGGGTTCATCCTGATACCTGCACAGGTGTGTGGCCCCTGAACCTGCAGGAGGGGAGGGGGGCGCTCTGGTCCAGCCAGAGACCACCATCAGGGGACACACGAGCCCCAGCGCCACGCAGACAACCGGTTGGATGGATGGAAGGATGTGAAGGTGACCTTTGATCTGTCACGTTAATGTTCCCAAAATGTAACGTTCTCTTGTAAAACGTCTCCTCCTCCTGGGCTGAAACCCTGGTTGGACATGAAATCTGACCAGACGTCTGCTCTTTGATGCTTTGATCCTGACAGCTGCTCTGACCAGTTTGACTGTGAAACCCAGATCCGTGACGCTGCGTCTGCGTGGGGGGGTGGATCCCTGCCAGGGACGAGGGGCTCCAAACCCGCCCTGACGCCAGCTAACCCTGAATTAGTTCGATTGCTGCCGTCCTCCAAAAACGCCCTCTGATCCGCCCACGGGGGGCACCGCCCCCTCGGATTCCCCCCGTGGATTCAGCCCCACAGAGGACACGTGCACGGAGGGTGTGTCGGCAGGGCTGGACCCGTGCTGCCAACACGGCGCTAACACGCTACTGCCGTCCCCCCCGCCCGGTGTCCCTCCCACCTGCGGACGTCTTCTGTTCGTGGACAGACGGGCCTGCCGGTCAAACTGCTGCATGGAGGACAAAGTGGACATAAACACAGAGGTCCTGCTGGCTTCTCCGCCCCAGCAGAGCCGGATGGAAGCCCTGGGAGGAGCCGAGCGTCCTGTCTGTCCCAGCGCGGCGGGAATAACTGCCGGATACCGGCTGACCTTGGGCTGAGGGCTGCTGGCTGGAGGCCCCTCCAGAGGGGGCCCCTCTGGGCCCAGGTCCTGTTCCTGACCAGGGCCGTGCTAGTTCCCACCTGCAGGACCCCCCTCCCACTGTATCAGCCCTCACACACACGCCGCATCATAATTAGGCCGTGTGGAGATTCACCGATAACGGCTGCAGTTTGTTTTCTCTCTTCATCCCTAATCAGAGGCATCGATCCCACAGAGCCCCGGCCGATCCGGGCGGCTGTCTGGAGAGCAGCGATAAAGAGCACTGCACTGTGTGTGTGTGTGTGTGTGTGTGTGTGTGTGTGGGTGGGTGGGTGTGTGGATGAACTTCCCTGAGCAGCGTGAGGACGCAGTGAGCACCGTCTGCTTTTAGGATCTCTCTGAGGGGGTGTGGTGAGGCGGGTGAGGGTGACCCCGTCATTAGCGTTAGCTTTAGGGGCTTGTGGGAGGGGCCATGCCGGCTGTGGCTGTAGAGCGCCACCCTCAGGCGGCCTGACGGCGGCTCATCTGCTGCTCGGGAGCATCAGGATTGAGCTCTAATCCTGCAGCAGGATAAAGACGGCAGATCAAACGGCCGCTGACGCCCTGACTGGCTAATTTCAACGCGCCAGCATGGAGCACCCACCTGGACAGGTGGGTGGGGGCTGGGCTAGCTGGCCAGAGGCCCCGCCCCCCCAGGAGGACTCAGAGACAAGATGACGGTGGGTGGATCACAGCCTCTGAGTGTGACATCACTTCCTGAATCTCTGTGGTTAGCTCCGCCTCCCTGCTCCGCCTCCCTGCCGCTCTGATAGACGGTTGGGGGGGTTAGCGTCCCAGGAGGTTAATAGGTGTTCAACCTCCCGTTTATCCTGCGGCGTTTGTGATGTTTACCTTCGATATCATATATATGCTAATGAGGCTGCCTAATTGGAGGGGAGGGGCCGGCGAGCTGGGGGGCGGAGCTTGCAGTGGTCGTTGACGTCCTTCGCCGCGGCGGACGCAGACGCTCACGCTGGCCTTGGCTGGGTCGGACGCCAGCTGCCGTCGGTTCTTTGTGCGTCCAGATCTAAGCCTCCGGACGTGAGCTGCATGCCTAGCCGCCGCCGTACGCCCTTTCAGGAGCCTCCCGCTAAAGCAGCTTAGCATTTAATGAATGCGAGCTTTGCCAGATTAGCGACGGCGCTTTAGGAATGGTGGCGATCCGATTGACCTCCAGACAAGAGCTAACGAGGCTAACGGCATTTAGACTGGGCCTTGACGGGATGGCGGCTTTGATCTTCAGTGGGACAGATGAAAGCATCCTCCCACCCTCTCTGAAAGGAGGAGAACTTTGTGAAAATGTTGCTTTTGGAGGAATTACAGCCGTTACCGTTAGCAACGGCTTCATCTGAGCCAAGGGTTTAGCCTGCCCCACTCCCCGCCCCCAGATGTGCCTGACCTCCTCGCTAACCCCCCCGATCCCCCTCTTCTTCTCCTCCTTTTTTCACTGGTGGTGTCGCCTTTTCAGACATTCTTTGGCGGTGGAGAAAGGCGGATTAGCCGCCGGTCCTCGGGGTATTGTCTGACCATCGGCGGATTAAAACAAGAAAAGCGTTTGTTTGGCGAAGGGATGGGGGCGGGGAGGGGGCGGAGCCACGGGGGGAAGGCAGGTGGCGGCGCTAAACTACCTGTTTGTCTTTTGGGGATTTTCTGATTTAAGATTCCAGATGATCGGAATGAAACTTCTGCCTCCGGTTCAACAATGCGACTGTGGGAGGGGCTAACGTTGACCATGGTCATGTGACCCCTGAACATAACGGTTGTGTTCTTCACGGATCCAGGTTTCCCAGATTCTGGATCTGTGGGAGTCAAACACATCCTGATAATGGAGACAATGCTAACGAAGGCCGCCACCGCTTCAGGTTAGCGTCCTCTCCTCGCCGTCAGCAGTGTTTCCCTCCTCGCCCGCATCCATGGCGACCGTGCGGCTGTAGCGGTGCGGCGGGATCCTGGCCCCTGACGTTCCTGCCTGCTGGAATCCTCCTGTTGGTTTAGCCGTTAGCTCGGCAGATTGATTCATTATGCTAATGTGTGTGTGACCCCGCCGGCCTCGTGCAAACGTGTGCGATATCACACTCCTCCATGTTCTAACAGAGGCCCCCAGGGGCCAAAGCACAGCTGCTGCTAATGGAGGAGGCGGAGCCAAGTGAGGAGCTGACTGTCAACAGATATTAGCATTACATGAGTGTGTGTGTGTGTGTGTGTGCTCACAGCTTCTCTGTCTGCTGACACTCAGGCCCAGGCCCAGGTCCAGGTCCATGCCCAGGTCCAGGCCCAGGTCCAGGTCCAGGCCCTGTCACTAGCATGTGTGCTGACAGGCCCAGGGCTCAGGGAGGGGGGCCCTGTCCAGAGGACCAGGGCCGGGGGCCCAAACCCTGAGGATCCTGGAGGCGGAGGAGGGGCCGGGTCCAGGAGAACAGAGGGATTAGTCCCGGCTAGCTCTCCTCTGGGTGGCCCAGGCCGCGGCGCTGATGGGGGGGCCCGCCCGGCCCGGGGTGAGAAGAAGAAGCGTTGAAGGCGTGGCCATGTGGTCCGCTAAGACCATCAAAGAGACGAGACTTTAGCCTTTCATTCATTCACCCCCCAACATCTGGTTCAGCAGTGGCGCCACCCCCCAGCTCCCCCCAGCTCCCCCCAGTCCCCCCCAGCTCTCCCCAGCTCCCCCCAGCACCCCCCAGCTCCCCCCTGGGTCGTGGTTCTGCTGGCTGACCTGATAAACGGGCCGTTCTGGAGACGCTGGGTTAAATATCACAGAAGAAGGAAGGAAGAGCAGGTGTCACATGACCAGCCTCCCCCAGGAGCCCCACCCAGGTGGCTCTCCTTGCACCTCCAGGTCCTCCTGCTGGGCCTGGGCCCAGTCTGACTCCCCCCCCCAACGAGCTGGCTCCGCCCACAACCGCTGATTAAACAGTGTGTGTGTGTGTGTGTGTGTGTGTGTGTGTGTGTGTGTGTGTGTGTGAGA
>CAAE01007170.1:0-28137 GCA_000180735.1 Tetraodon nigroviridis | reverse complement strand
GGGGGGGGGGGGGGAAAAAAAAGGGGGGGGGGGGGCAAGGGGGGGCGCGAGGGGGGGGGGCGCGAGGGCGGGGGGGGGGGGGGGGGGTGTGAGATAAAAGTGGAGATTGCTCCGCCCCCCCCGCCTCGTTCGTCGTCTTTAAAGTGTTTGTGGGGGTGGTAATAACCCAAACGTGTGTGAATGGGGAGGTGGGGGCCGTCTGAAGACTGGCCCCTCCCCTCTGCCCCCCTCTGGCTTCTTCTATCCTCTTTTATGCTCCGTGGCCTCGACTCCTCCCTTTCAATCTGCTCGCCGCAGCACTCGCCGCTCTGATCTGGTTGGGGGGCATTTCAGCACGGCCCCTTACCTGGGGGACAGGTACACACACACACACACACACACACACACTCTTTTTCTCTGAGTGTTTTCTCAGGAACAGCCTGGAAGCGGCGGTGCTGATCCTCATCAGGGAGGTGGGCATCAGGACCACCTGGGGAGCTGACATCAAAGAGAGGGGGCGGGGCTTAGGGGAAGATGAGCTGCAGTCCTGGATGGGAGCACGGATCCAGCTCCTGGACCTGCTGATAATCAGCTGAGCAGCACTGAGTCATGTGACTTCTGCCTTTTTGACCAAAGCACCAAAGCAACCTTAGTGGTCCTTGGGCACGGCACACACACACACACACACACACACACACACACACACACACACATTTTCAGGTTAAAGGTCAGCAGAAAAGACATCACAGAAAACCACATTCCCAGAGTTCCTCCTGCGTCCTGGCGAGCAGAGCCGCCGCCGGGACGGTTTAATACCAATCAGCCTGATTAGAATCATTTCCAGCTCTGAGTCTCGTGTGTCAATTAAAAATAGTGCAAATGAACACTTTTAGGGCCAGGCGCGCTGGAGGGTCAAAGGTCAAATCCTTCCAGAATCCGCTGAAAGTTTCGCTTCATTGTCAAACGCAAACGGGTGCCGCGGCGCCCCCTGGTGGCGGCGGGCAGCAGCGCGTCACCCCCGGTGACCTCTGAACCTTCCAGGCTCCGGCTCGACCTCCTTCCTGCCCCGCCCGACGCTCACCTGTCGGTCACGGCGGCCACGGGTCAGCGGGGCCGACGTGAAGGTCGCATGAATTACAAACAGAAGTTTAATATTTTCTTATTTTAGCCTCTGATTCGGATTTTTAGACGCCTTCCTCTTCATCATCACCACAGCTTGAAACAGAATTCTCCCACTCCCGTTCCCGCGGTGACGTCACGGACACGCAGACGTCCTTATGGCGAATTCGCACCTGTGGTCACGTGACCAGCGCCACCAGCTTCTATTTCCGTCCGCACAATCTTATTAAAGGAGCTGAGAGGCGGTCTGGCCCAGGCTCGGCTCCCGCTCCACCGGTCTGTCTCCTCCGTGGGCGTCCACCGGTCTGTCTCCTCCGTGGGCGTCCACCGGTCTGTCTCGTCTCTCCTCGAGAGCGTCAAGCCGCCATTTCGGCTGCAGAGGACGTCGGTGAGAGGATCTGGGAGGCCGGGCAACCATGCTGAGCCTGCTCACGGCCATGTACCTGGTGGTTCGGTCGGTGTCCTCGCAGGTGAGTTCGAAGCAGCCGTCTGATGTTTGGGACCAACGCGATGGTCCGGACGTGACCGCACGTCCTTGAACGCACCATGAGGAATTGAGGGCATCTGAACTGAAAATGTCCACCACTGACCCACGTCGGGAAATGCGTGTTTGGCGTAGAAATGCGTGAGTAATCTGCGTTTATTGACCTTCATCGACGAGACGGTGTAAAAACAAACATGGAAAACGGCCGACGCGAAAATGGCGTCCGGGAACGCAACCAGCCCGTTTGACTCTGGCCCGTCATGTGTAACTCATCTTTAATTCGGTTAAAGTCGTCGCTCACGCGGCTTAAAAAGTTATTTCGTGACGCAGTAAAAGCGGCCATGGTCAACAATATCACTTCCTGTTATAGTCGTCAAAATAAAAGCACAAACTCCATCCTGAAAAGTTTAGTGAAATCTATTCATTACTGTTTGAGAGGGTTTTTTGTTCAGAAACAGATAAACGCCGCGTCTATGTACGTAATAAAACAAACTCATTTTCTAATTCCTGAAAATGTGTTCCATGTCAGTCTGCAGCAAGATGAACCTTTTATTATGAAGGTAGTGTTTGACGCATTTCCTGCGCTCCGCTCTGCGTTTTCGCGGATTTCACGCCGCTGATTATCAGCACCACGGTCAGCTCTTGCCAGCGACTGTTTGGTCTCCCTGGAAACCGATCCAAAATGGCTGCCAGTGTCCTGGGTTACCTGGAGAGTACTTTAAACTGTGTCTGAAACATCTAGAACATCGTGTAATGTCATTTAACAAAACGTGTAATTTCAATTGTAAAGTCTGGAGTAAAATAAAAAAAAGTCAGACATTTTATTTACGATTTATCATATGTCGGTAATGTGGACTGGTTATACTGGGACATAGAAGCCAAAGGCACTACTTTTTGGACTTTTATGCAGTTTCTGTTTTGGCCACAAAGTGTCGCCAATGCGCCGCGTAACCAGGAGGTCCAATAAAAATGGGTTGTGGGTGTGGCCCGCGCTCCGAGGTGCATTTTGGGAAATTGTGTTTTTTTTGATGACGCAGCCGCTCAGACAAACTGGCCCTTTTCCTTTAAACACTACAAGTCCCGCATTTGTTGCGGCAGGACGGTTTTTGCTCGCATGACTTTACAGCCGACGGTAGAGGTGACCCTTCCGTCTACTCCGACTCCGACGCGCCGCAGACGCAAGCATCTCCGCCCGATAGCACAAATGGTGAGAGTTAAGATTAGCCGCTCCTCCTCATGCTAAACACGCTGTAAAAGTCGTCGGGAGCCCAATGTTTGTTATATTTCGTTTATATCGCCATGATGAATGACGCTGCTGCACGACTGAATTAGACTTGGTGCTAACTTGCAGCGCTAGCTAAAGGCGATGGCTTTGGTTGGTCGAGCTCACTCAAACTCGGTGTTGGGTCGTTTTAAACAGATCGACGCGGTGATCTGCAGCAGGTATTCTAACACGGACACAGCGGTCGTGCAAACAGCCTCCATTTTAATGAGCGGAACGTGGCTCCTCGTCAACGTCAAGTTACATCATCATCGTCATCTTCGTCTTCATCCAGCCGGGGAGTCACGCACGGCGACCCGAGGAGGCTTAAATCTGCGCGCACAGCCACATTTCTGCGCCATTTATGCCGCCTTGCTCTTCCTACAGAGCTGCTTCTCTGTTTTTATCAACTCCTGCTGATATTTGCGCAATGAAAGCGACTAAATCCCGATCAGTTAGGGTTCTTATCCGCTTCCACCGCTCCTGGTGTCAAAGGTCAAAGGTTAGGGCTCTGTGGCAGGGCTTTCTGTCCACCGGTGGGGGAAGGTGCACCAGCGCGTGCTGGCGTTGATGATGCGTGTTTTGCAGGCTGAACCCATCCGTGTTGTGGTGACCGGCGCCGCGGGCCAGATCGCCTACTCCCTGCTGTACAGCATCGCCAAGGGAGACGTGTTTGGGAAGGAGCAGGTAGGAAGCCGGGCGCGGTCGGCCGCGGGGCCACGGCAGCGCTAACCTGAGCGTGTTGGGGGCGTGTCTTCCAGCCCATCATCCTGGTCCTGCTGGACATCTCCCCCATGCTGCCCGTGCTGGACGGCGTCGTCATGGAGCTGCAGGATTGCGCCCTCCCACTGCTGAGGGGTGAGGAAAACCTGCGCCTGAGCGTCCGTCTGAAGCAGGTTACCGTGGGGGGTGACCCCTCCGACCTGTGGAGGAGGCTCTGAAAGGACAGCTCTGATTGGCCGATGGTGGAGGAGCCCAGCAGCCAATCGGAGCAGCAGCCTGGCGGGTCGCGGACCTATGACTGAAGTCCAGGCTGATAACGGGAGAAGCGACAGAGGAGAGGCCGTATCGTCGCTTTATCAGCCTGAACGTAAACGCCAGGCAGCACAAATCTGCAGCCGAGGACGTTTTCACACTGGAAGAAACAACCGGTCGTTTCTGCTCGAGGCTCATTTCTTAATGACGCCCGCCATTTCTGCTAAATCCAGCGAAACACGCTTCTTTGGAACGTGACCAAGTTAAAAAACGTCCGGTTTTGTTGGCGCGTTCTGATGGCGTTAACCACGCCCCTCCCCCACAGAGGTGATCCCCACTGACAAGGTGGAGGTGGGCTTCAAGGACATCGACGCGGCCATCCTGGTGGGCTCCATGCCGCGCAAGGAGGGGATGGAGAGGAAGGACCTGCTCAAGGCCAACGTGGCCATTTTCAAGACGCAGGGCGCCGCGCTGGACAAGTACGCCAAGAAGAGCGTCAAGGTGACGTCTGTCCGCTGCTCAGGGTTAGGGTTAGGGTTGGCGTCTCCCGCCACACCTGTGGGGGCGGCAGGCTGACACACCTGTGCTCCTCCCACCAGGTTCTGGTGGTGGGAAATCCAGCCAACACCAACTGTCTGATCGCCTCCAAGTCGGCTCCATCCATCCCCAAAGAGAACTTCTCCTGCCTGACCCGCCTGGACCACAACAGAGCCAGCTCCCAGGTACACACACGCACACGCACACGCACACACACGCCTCTTCGCCAGCGCTAACTGCTGTTTCCTCCCTGGCCTGCAGGTGGCGCTCCGCTGCGGCGTCTCCTCTGACAAAGTGAAGAACGTCGTCATCTGGGGGAACCACTCGTCCACCCAGTACCCAGACGTCCACCACGCCAAGGTGGACCTGTACGGCGCTGAGACGGGCGTGTACGAGGCTGTGAAGGACGAGGCTTGGCTCCGAGGAGACTTCATCTCGGTGAGCGCCGGCGGGGCCTGCAGGACCCGGTCACACGCGAGGCGCCGTCTCACCCCTCCCCTCCGCCCGCAGACGGTGCAGCAGCGCGGCGCCGCCGTCATCAAGGCCAGGAAGCTGTCCAGCGCCATGTCTGCCGCCAAAGCCATCTGTGACCACATGAGGGACATCTGGTTTGGAACCAAGGAGGTGGGAGGGTCCTGCGTCTCCGCCTCCAGAGACTCATATTATGGTCTGTCGGTGTCCAAGGTGTAACTGTTGCCCACCTGCAGGGCGAGTTCATCTCCATGGGCGTGCACGCTGCCGGGAACACCTACGGCGTCCCAGAAGACCTCATCTACTCCTTCCCTGTCCAGATCAAGGTGAGTCCGGCCGTGACGTTACCGTGGCAACATCACAGGTCATCCTCAGGATCTCAGCACAAACAAATAAAGCTATAAATGCAGTAGTAAAACAATAAACCTGAGGTCAGGTGTGTCGCCTGTCTACGTTTGGCTCCTCCCCCTGATTTATAGATTCAGGCTTGTCATCCGTTGCCGTGGTGATTGATGCTGTATCTTGACTGAAGCTAAATCACTGTTAAGCACCTGTGATGCGAGCATAGGCATGACCTCTGACCTCTCACCCTTCACCAGAACAAGACCTGGAAGATCGTGGATGGACTCCTAATCAACGACTTCTCACGCAGCAAGATGGACGCCACGGCGGCGGAGCTGGTGGAGGAGCGAGACACCGCCCTGGACTTCCTGTCCCAGTGACTGACCCTCCCGGCTGGCCAGGAGCAGCAGGCGGCCCGCTCACGCCTCTGACCCCTTCAGTCTTCACCGTCCCAGCTGTGTGTCACCTGTGCGTGTGTGTGTGTGTGTGTGTGTGTGATGAGGCCACTTCCTCAGGTTTTTAGACCTGTTTAATGACCACAACCTGGCCTCCATAGAGAATGTGGGTAGATGAGAACACACGCTAGCTGTCCGGAACGTGTACCAGAACAAGTTACCATCAATAAAGCAACCAGGAAACCGACCAATCACAGTCCAGTCTGTCTTCTGCTCTCTGAGCTGCAGGAACTGAATCATTATCGGCACCGTAGACGTGAACAGTGGTCATAAATGATCCAGTGATGGGAACGAGGTCCAGAACACAGCGGGCGGGGTTTCCGTCCACGTAAATGAGGAAATCTGACCGTCAGAGCTGCGTGACCGGATTCGGATCCGGAGTCAGCGCAGACGGTCCTCTCCTGGATCCCTGTTCCAGGGTTTCCGGGTGTCTCGTCCCGCCTGACTGGAGAAACTTTCATCGATTTATCGGTTATCAGGGTCACGTGGAGCTCTAGCGTCGCTGTTTTGTTGGGATGAGAAGAAACTTCAACATTAATAAAGATAAAATGGAGACAAGCGCATCAGCCTGAGGTTGTGTTTGCGTCAAAGCTGCAGACCTGAGCGTTTAATAGGGGGTGGGCGTGGTCTTGCCAAGTTCAACGAATCAGCGTCGCCCAGCGATCCTCGCGCTTGTCACGTCATTGGCTGGCAGGGGCGTGGCGCTGGGCTCGCGCCGTGGGCAGCGGCTGCTAGGCTAAAGTATCAGGCTACGTCAAAGTTGTTCTTTTAGCCGCTTTCGCTTCACCTGCTGCTGCTCCGCTCCGGTTCTGTTGGTCCGGACGGTGCCGAGACCCGGTTCTGCCCGCCCATCCGGGTCTCTGAGCTCCGCTCGCACTCTGACGGCGTTCAGGTGGGTGATCGTTACCTGGGGCTGTTGGTGGACTGTTAGCTAGCCGAAAGGAGGGTGTGTGTGTGTGTGTGTGTGTGTGTGTGTGTGTGTGTGTGTGTGTGTGTGTGTGTGTGTGACACCCACAATTTTCAAGCAGAATTCCACAAATCTGTTTAGTTTAATTCCTCTTAAATGCTATAAAATGATGCACAGTTTGATTGAGAAAGAAAAAGTTGTTTTCTATCTATATGAGGATTAAAATAAGCATGAAACCGAATCATTATAAAATAAACCAGGAACACTCAAACAAAAAGGTAAAGACTTTAAAGACTTCTACATAGTACTAGTACATAGTAGTACTACTAGAGTGTTTGAGAGTGAAGTCATTTTCTAATTTAATCTGGCATTTTTCCCTCACAGAATACAGGAGTTTAAAAACGTGTCCTGATTCCCAGAGAGAATAAAATAAAAGATTCCCCTAGAAACAGAAAGGTCACAGGTCGTGGTGAAGGTCGTGACCCCTGACGGAGCTGCCACACTTCTAAACACACACATCAGCTGCAATTTAAAAGTCTGCCATTTACAAGAACTGCCTCTGTGGTAGCTTTAAGACGTTCTTGCGGAGCCACGGTTATAAATAACCCCCCGCCCCCCCCCGCCGGGTGCCAAACCCACACACACCTGCTCCGTGTGTGTGAGACGGATCATATAAATACTCACGTCCAAGTGGGTGAAAACCGGGAACAATCTTATCTCAAAAAGCAGTTTGGGTCGATGTGCCGTGTGTGTGTGTCTGCTCACATCACACTCAGACCTGTGGTGTGTGTGTGTGTGAGAGAGTGAGTGACGTGCAGCAGGCGGACCGGGCTCTGATTGGCTGGTGTGTGTGTGTGTGTTGGGAGGCGTCAGGCGGTCCTGGAGCTGGGTCTCAGCCGAGGATGAGGAGGACGTCTGTTGTTCTCTGACAGCTGCTGAGGGACCATTTTAACGTGCACGCTCATGCACCTCTGACGCTGCTGCTGCTGCGTTGCTGCTGCTGCGTTGCTGCTGCTGCGTTGCTGCTGCCATGTATCTGTCCATAGCGGGTGAGTTAGGGTTGCTGCCGCTGGCGTCTTTTTTCCTCAGAGGAGGACTTTTCCACACGTGTGTGAAGGTTCTGCTCACAAGTTGGTCCTCAGGAGTCGACGCCTGTTTAATTAGCCGCGGGCTCGTTAGCTCAGCTCAGCAGGCCTTCCTGAGGCGGCTCCTTCCTGGCCAACGTTTACCCAGGGCCCACGCCGGCGTCCAAATATTGAAGTGTGTGTGTGGTGTCCGCAGGCCTGACGGGAGGAGGAGCCATGACGGAGTTCCAGGAGAAGCTCCGGCAGCAGCACGAGGAGTCGCTGCACCGCGAGCTGGAGGCGCTGCTCGCCACCGCCGAGCACGGCGAGCTGCAGGTGAGCACGCCACCGCGCAGGAAGCGCTGCAGACCAGCGGGGCCTGAGGATGGGGGCAGGTCGGGCCGGCGGGCGTCGCCGCCGCCAGACGCAAATATTTGAGCAGTCCAGGAGGACTGAAAGGTCAACAACCCCGGGGTCCCCACACACACACACACACACACACGGCTCCAACCCCCAGATGTGTTTTCCCTGTCCTTTGTCCTCAGAAGCGAGTCCAGCCTCTGATGGGTTTTCTCTGTGTGGGTTTCCCTTCCAGAGCAGCAGGAAGGACTTCCGAGGCTTCCAGGAGCTCTTCCACAGATTCCTGCAGGTCAAAGGTCCTTCGGTGGACTGGTCCAAGATCAGGCGTCCGCCAGAGCCGTCGGTAAGCAGCAGACCGCTTGCCCAGAGACATGATCTCAACCCTCCAAGGCTGGACAGTAACCAGCTGCTGACATCACACACACACACACACACACACACACACGCGCAGCAGGTTCTCAGCATGCTGGTCCAGACTGAAGGTTAACACTAAGAATAGTTTGACCGCTGCAGTTTGGAACATTGTGGAGCAGCGGTGACAGGAAGTAAAGCTGGCGGCTCTCAGCCACAGTTAGCAGGTGTTTGTAGAGGCCTTTTCACAATAAAAGCCTGCAGACTCGCACCTAAGTTGAGTGACGTCATCCAAAGACTGGTTAACGCCGAACAAGCGCCGCCCCTCCTCCGGGTCAGGGTCAGCTGTGACCTCAGGGTTCCTCTGCTCAGGTCCAGCCTTACGAGCAGATCAAAGCTAAAGGACTTCCTGACGACGTCAGCGCCTGCCTCAGCAAGCTGGCCGTGGTCAAGCTCAACGGCGGCCTGGGCACCAGCATGGGCTGCAAGGGCCCCAAGAGCCTGATCAGCGTCCGCAACGAGAACACCTTCCTGGACCTGACGGTGCAGCAGATCGAGGTACGGCCCCCAGAAGCAGCTCGTGCTGCTTCCTCAGCCTCCGGTTCGACCCGCTTTCCCGTCTTTCAGCATTTAAACAAAAGGTTCAACACGGACGTGCCGCTGGTGCTCATGAACTCCTTCAACACCGACCACGACACCAAGAAGATCCTCCAGAAGTACAAACACCACCGCGTCAACATCCACACCTTCAACCAGAGCAGGTGCGCCGCTCACAGCCTCCTCACCTGCAACCGGGGCCGCCGGCCTGACGGCGTCCATCCTGCAGGTACCCGAGGATCAACAGGGAGTCGCTGCTGCCCATCGCCAGGAGCCTGGCCGTGGGTGGCGAGAACGCGGAGGCCTGGTACCCGCTCGGGACACGGAGACATCTACGCCAGCTTCTCCAACTCCGGCCTGCTGGACCAGCTGATCGCGGAGGGGAAGGAGTACGTCTTCGTGTCCAACATCGACAACCTGGGCGCCACCGTCGACCTCTTCATCCTGCACCACCTGATGAGCCAGCCGGCCGACAAACGCTGCGAGTTCATCATGGAGGTCACGGACAAGACCAGAGCCGACGTCAAGGTTGTCCCCCGGCCCCGGCCCCGGCCCCGGCCCCGGCCCCGGCCCCGGCCCTCTGAGCACCTCCTGTGTCCTGTGTGCAGGGCGGCACCCTGATCCAGTACGAGGACCACCTGAGGCTGCTGGAGATCGCTCAGGTCCCGAAGGCCCACGTGGACGAGTTCAAGTCCGTCAGCAAGTTCAAGATCTTCAACACCAACAACCTGTGGATCTCGCTGCCCGCCATCAGGAGGCTGCAGGACCGCGGCGCCCTGGACATGGAGATCATCGTCAACCCCAATGGTGAGCGCCGCGGGCGGGGGGCGCCGCGCTGGCCCCGCCCGTTCCCACCCTCTCGCCCCTGAACGTGTCTGCAGACGCTGGACGGCGGCTTGAACGTCATCCAGCTGGAGACGGCGGTGGGCGCCGGCATCAAGAGCTTCAGCAACGCCATGGGCGTGAACGTGCCGCGCAGCCGCTTCCTGCCCGTGAAGACGTCCTCCGACCTGCTGCTGGTGATGTCCAACCTGTACAGCCTGGACGCCGGCTCGCTCACCATGAGCGAGAAGAGGGAGTTCCTCAGCACGCCGCACGTCAAGCTGGGCAGCTCCTTCACCAAGGTCAGAGCGCCGCCGTCCGGCTGAGCTTCTCCGCTCTTCCCACCGCTTTGATGCTTTGATGTCTGGGTCTTTGTTGTTGACGCGTCTCGGCGGGAAACCTGCAGGTCCAGGAGTTTCTGTCCAGGTTCGACAGCATCCCGGACATGCTGGAGCTGGACCACCTGACCGTGTCTGGAGACGTCACCTTCGGGAAGAACGTCTCTCTGAAGGTGAGCGGGGGCGGGTGGCTCCTCCTCCAGGGCGGCGCCGCTGCTCACACGCCTGAATGTTGTTGATCCAGGGGACCGTCATCATCATCGCCAACCACGGCGACCGCATCGACATCCCGGCCGGAGCCATGCTGGAGAACAAGATCGTCTCAGGGAACCTGCGCATCCTCGACCACTGAGGCCTTCTGGGAGACTCCGCCCCTCCCCTGCACGCGCTCACGTTACCGAACCGCCAATTAAAGACGCGCATCGTGGCTCAGGCGAGGGTCATGTGATCATTTGAAACTTTCACTTCCAAAAGTGTCCAAATTTTAGAGGGATTTTTTTTCTGAATCTATAATCAGATGTAAATAAATTAAGATTAAACTGCAGCAGGTGAAAAGATCAAAGGATTCCCAGCCATGTTTTATTCACATCAGGGTCTCTCTCTCACACACACACACACACACACACACACAGGGCGCTCAGACGCGTCGTCTCTGATCAGAAGGCACTTCTGAAGCAGGCAGATGTTCCAGCTCAGTGTCAGACGGGGAACAGGTCAGAGGTCACGTGGCCCCGCTGTGAAGCCCCGCCCACGCCCGACCCCAGGGTAGCTGCCGAGCTAAGCGCTTGAGGAAGGGCGAGTTTGGAGGACGTTGTCTCCTCCGGTCTGCCGCGGCCGCGCCTCAGCCAGGACTGAAGGGGGCGCCACCGCTGCTCCAGGTGAGTCGCTCTGGCTACGTTTCATTCCAGACTTTTTATCATGAACGACAGGAAGAATCTCAGGTTTTACTCATCTTAAGACGCCAAAAGAACAAATGTGAGTTGTTGAAACATGCAGCTCAGCGGGATGTGGGACACTTCCAAGCTTTGATCTCGGTGGTTTTGCTTTGGTTCCCCAGGTCAGGACTGGCTTAGAAAACCTGTCAGTGTTTCCAAAGTTCATCTGTGGCTGCAGACGATAACCTGAGGGTGTTCCTGCTCCACCCGGTCCACTGTAAAAATCTAAAAAACAAAAGTCCCCACAGTGTCGAGTCTAGCAAATAAATAACCGGTTGTTGGTGCTTCTGCTCGGTTGCACAGTGAAGCGAGGCAGCAGCTTCTGGGAGCCCGGCTGGCTGCGGGTCTGGTCCCTGCGGGCCAGGCTGGGTCCAGCTGGTGCTCCCCGCTGCTCCGGTCCTTCATCACCTCTTCTGCTCCCAGATCTCGCCCATGTTCAAGTCCAGACCTTCCAGGCTCCTCAGCGCCTGAAGGTTCTCCGTGTAGAACGCCACGTCCACCACCACCAGCCTGCAGCCCACAGGCAGCCTAGTCAGGTAATCCACAGCCCAGACTGTGTGTGTGTGCGTGTGTGTGTGTGCGTGTGCGTGCGTGTGTGTTACCCGTGCTGAGGTCCTCCGTCGTTAACGACCCCCAGCCGAGCGAGCTGCCTCTTCAGGTGCATCTTGAAGCTGGCGTTGATCCTCAGGAACAACATCTGTCAGAGAAAACGGTGACTTCCCCAAGGTCGTAGACACACACACACACACACACACACACACACACACACACACACACACACACACACACACACACACTCAGACACACACACTCACCTGAGTCTGCTCCTCAGGCAGAAGCTCATAAATGGCTTCGTGCATCTTGGCCATCTGTTTACAGACGTTTCTGAAGCAGAGCGACGGCATCGGGGCTTTCACCTCATACTGGAAAACAGTCAGTCAGTCGGTCAGTCAGGTCTGGTGCCCCTGCCCCCCTCCCCGTCCCCGTCCCCGTCCCTGTCCCGGGGACGTCTATCAGGCTCCACAGCTGCTCTCACCTTGGACAAAACCTTCTCAAACAGGCTGTCCATGATGGCCACCAGCTTGGCAGAGATCTCAGCAATGTGGTCGTTGTAGTCCTGCACACACACAGATGGAGACAGAGCTGCGTGCGTGCGTGCGTGCGTGCGTGTGTGTGTGCATGCGTGCGTCCCATTTGCTCGTTACCTTGGTGATGTGGTCAAAGTGTCGGAGGACGCTGAACTGTTTGGGCTGCAGTTTGGTCTCAAAGTGGGTTCTGATGATGGGAATGTAGTAAACCACCAGCTGCAGGCAGCGCGAGGCTAGTGCTACACACACACACACACACACACACACACACACACACACACACACACACACACACACACACAGGAAGACTCGTTTTGAAAACCAAGCCAGGCGTCAGAGGGACAGCCGGGCGCCGTGCTGATGTTTGGGGCTCCAGCAGGGGGCGCTCCTACCCAGGTTTTTGGTGGTGATGGTCTTCAGGCCGACCACCTGCAGCGCTCCGGCTCCCAGGACCAGCTGGCAGCTCCGGGAGTTGAAGTGCTGCAGAAAGAGGAGAGCAGCGTCAGGCCGGGGGCGGGGCCAGGGCCGGGGGCGGGGCCGGGCCGGGGCGGCGCCCACCTTCAGCAGGTCCGCCAGGCGCGTCAGCATGTCGGTGGCGATGGACGGGATGTCGTTGACACACTGGCAGTATTCCAGAAAGATCCGGATGAGCAGCAGAACCGTCCTGAGGGAGCAGAAAAGCGTGAGAGCAGCTGATGGCGTCAGCTGGGCGGCGGGCTCGGGCCGACACCTACCCGACCACGGCGAACTTCTGACCATCCACCAGCAGGTGGTCTGCAGGCTTCCTGTCCTCCCCACCTGAGAAACAGCCAAAGCCCCCTGAGCCTCCCTGTCCTGGCCGAGGAGCCCTCAGCACCCAGCTCACCTGGGAGTTTGCGCTCCGGAAGGGTGACGCTGCCGTCCGCCATGGCGTTGACCAGATCCTGGAACTCTGCCGGAACCTCCGCCTGCTTCCAGCGCTCGTTATCCAGGAGAAGGCTGCCGGAGCAGAGGGGACACGTCAGCCGCTTCCTCACCTCCACCAGAGCAGGCCGCTGGGCCGGACCTGAGCTTGGTCTTGCGCTCCTCGTGGAAGCGGTGGACGAAGCGGTTGGCCTGGCTCTGCAGCGCCCCCCGCAGGGACAGGCTGCGCCTGCCGCACAGCTGCTCCGTGTCGCTGGCGAAGGCCTCCACCGCCTGAGACAGAGCCACGAACTCCGCCGAGCTCAGACGCTCCAGAGAGCCGTCCTGCAGGGAAGGTGTCAGGTGACTCCCGTCTGCGTGTGTGTGTGTGTGTGTGTGTGTGTGTGTGTGTGTGTGTGTCAGCAGCACCTTGGCCCGGGCCGTCAGGACCTTGACGCAGCGGTCGTGGCTGATGTCGGAGGCCGAGGACAGAAGGTCCTGGATGCTGCTGAGGAGGCGCTTCAGCTCCAGCTCCGAGGGCATCGAGGTCTCCCCGGACCTGGAGCACAGAGAGGTCAGAGGTCACAGCAGTCCTGGCTCATCTGAGCGCCAGCGCTAAGCGCTCCTTCACACACGTACACAAAGGTCTCCGCAGTCTCGGGGGCGGAGCCGCTGTCCGCCGCCTCAGCCTGGCTCTGGGGACCCCCGGAGGCGGCGGGCGGCTTCGGGCTGCAGTCCTGGACCTGCTGCTGGAGGTCGTTCAGGGCGTCGCTGATAAACAGGCCCTCGTGTGTGAGGTAGGCCAGCTCCGCCTCCCCCTGGAGGAGCGGAGGCGGCCCTGGCTGAGGGCCCGCCTCCAGCTGCTTCTGAGCTGACAGCTGCACGCCCAGGACCACGTTCCTGATGATGCTCAGGGTGGCCTGGAGGAGAAGACAGGGTGAGGAGGACAGGCGGAGGGCGGAGGGCGGAGGCGGAGGTGGAGGTGGAGGCGGAGCCCCACCTGGATCCTCTGCAGCAGCAGGAGGAAACTCTCAAAGATGTTCTTCAGCAGCTCGAACCACTGAGGAAACATCATCACGCGCATCTGCTCAGCAAACCTGCACACAAGAGCCGTCAGCCTGTGCACGAGGGCCCCGCCTGCACGTGAGCGTGCACTCACTTTGTGACCGCTTCGGTGTCGACTCCGTCGGCGTTGGCGAGACTCTCGGTGACGCACTGAAACAAGCACACCTGCTGGTTACCACGGAGGAACCTCTCCTGGGTGTGCTGAAGCCTTGAGCCTCCCCCCGGTTACCATGGCGACGACAGCCTTGGCAGCCACCAGAATCTCCTCGGCGTAAACATCCAGAAAGTCCAGCTTCCTCTGCCGCAGCAGGCCGAACACCAGAGACTCCAGACGCTCCTGGAACACACACACACACCCACCCACAGGGGTCAGGGGTGGCCCCGGCAGCGGCGGCGCTCTCTGGGCTGCAGGGGCGTGGCCAGACCTTCTCCAGGACCTGCGGCTCCTCCCTCAGGCTGCGGCTCAGGTCGCTGCGGGCGTACATGCTGAAGTCCTCCACCATCATCTTGTCGATCAGCTTCTCCAGCTCACACAGCTGGGAGCCCAGATGTCTGCGGAGGAGCCGGGAGATCAGCCGCCGCCACCGCCGCCACCGCCGCCGCCGGCTGGGCCTCACCTGAAGCTGTGGATCCCCTGCAGCTCCTGCTGCAGCACCTCCTTGGTGGTGGCGATCAGCTCCAGCGCCCCCACAAACTCGGAGGTGGAGAGCAGCAGCTGCACGGTGGGCTGCGTCTGGTGCACCGCCGCCATCAGCTTCAGCTTGTTGTGCAGCTTCACGCAGTTGCGGCGGGTGAGGGCAGTGCGCAGCGCCCGCAGGGGCCCCTGGCACATGACCCGGTCGATGGCGGCGGTGCGGCTGCGCAGCACGGCCACGGCGCGCTGCGTCTCCCGCAGCCTGTCCTGCAGCTCGTGCTGCGAGGACATGGCGTGGAAGAAGGCCTCGGAGCGCAGCGAGATCTGCTGGGCGATGCTCACCTCCACCACGTCCAGGTAGTGGCTCATCTGGGGACACCGGCGCGTTAGCCCACCTTTGACCAGCGCACGTGTTAAAGGGAGAGGAGTGCGCACCTTCTCCTGCAGCAGCTTGGACGAGGACACGTCCCGGCTGCTCTTCCCGCCGGCGCCGCTGAAGTGCGACCAGGGCAGGACGGCGCCGAAGGTGGCCGGGTCCTCCAGAGCAAAGTCAGGCTTCATGAAGATCTGAGGGCAGAGCAGAGAGGACGCTCACAGCCTGAGGAGCAGCGGAGGGGCGGCGGCGGCGGCGGCGGTACCTTGGGGACCTTGTCCAGCTCCGCTCTGGATTTATCTGGAGGAAGACGAGCAGCCGTGAATCTACAGCTGCTGAAAAAGCAGCAGCGTTTGCCTGAAAATGCTTCATCACCGTGGCGGCTGGTCGCGCTGGAGACGGCGTCCACGTCCTCCTTGATGGGGCAGATGGTTTTACAGCGCTCGTGGATTCGTTCCCTCTGAAACAACAGATGACGGGTGGGTGGAACAGACTCCTGCCAGCTTTGTCCCGGGGGGGGCGCGGAAGCGCCCCCGCGCCCCTCCTCGGTCGCAGGGAGCTACGAGTGTCATGTTTCATAGAAAACTCGTCCTGGTTCAGTGACGTGGAAATCGCCTCTGGCACAAGCTGGCCTCAAACCTGATTTAGGGTCAGGTTGATCACCAGCTGCTCCCGTCCCGGCGGCCCAGGCCTCACCTGCGCCATCTCCTGCAGGTACGGACCAAAGTGCTCCCTGGTGATGGCGGGGAGGCTGACCGAGGGCGCCACCTCGGCCTCGGCAAAGTCCAGCCCCCAGGTCTTGGTGAAGAAGTCGGATTCTCGCTTGGCGAGCCGCGGGTCGTTGAGCGCAGCGGGAAGGTTGACTTTGGAGCTGTAGACCGTCCACCTGTCGTGCTCTGCAACCACAGACGGGCCGGCACACAGGCCCCGCCCCTCGCCTACAGAGGTAGGAGGAAAAGAGCCCAAAACCGAGAGCAGCAGCACCTGGTCAAAGCGTTCCAGCTAAAAATACTCAGAGAAGAGAAACCTGGTGGTGGTTTTATTGGTTGTGTTTGAACAAGCACGCTCTCATCAGACGCTCATCAGGTAAATGCCCCGCCCACCTGTGGGTTCCTTGGGGCAGACGTCGGGCAAAGGCCGGACAGGCCTGCGGCGAGGGGGGGCGGGATCCTGCTCCTTGAGGTAGATCCCATCTCGGGCTCCACGTGGAAAAGAGGAGCTGTTGCTGGAGGCCATGACATCAGGACTCGCCACCCAGGAGGTTAGCTGGACGGGACACGAGAGGAAAGAGGTCAGAGGTCAGTCCTACAGGAACAAAACAGAAGGTCCCAACCAAGCAGCTGGAACGTCAGAAAACTCCGGTTGGAAAACCAGTCCTGGCTGTTGGGAGTCCTCGCCCGGGTAAAAATAGGAACGGTCGGACTGGTTTCTTTTTAGAGCTCTCTGCCTCTTGGATTCCTGTTGTTCTACACCTGGAGAAGGTTCCACACACTGGTGGGGACCTCTGGTGACTGCGCCAGGTCACTGCCCAACGTTCTCTGGGTCAGGGTTAGGGTTAGGGTTAGGGTTAGGGTTAGGGTTAAGGGTTAGGGTTAGTTCAAAACCAGCAAACCGCGCTGTTGCTTTATTCAATCTTTATTACAGCCACGCATCTTCCGTGTCAATAAACCCTTTATTACACTGTAAACCTTATTACCCTCTACTTCACTGGCAGAACCCGATCAGGTCTATTTACTTGAATAGTTACTGAAAGAAAGCTGTGACAGCTGCTAGTCAGTTAGCTGTAATTTGGCTGAAACGACGGCTGCAATTTTAAAAATGAAATCGTTGAAGCTGACTTAGAATTCTGCTTCCAAAGAAAGATAATAACCCAAAGCCGTGGCTAAAGCTAACGTTAGCAGAGATTCTAGCGCTGTTACACGTAGACTGGCTAATGCTAGCTGGCTAGCTCCGGCTCTGACACACCGGAACAGGAACCGGAGCGTTCCGAGTCGGCCGAGCGTCTGCCTCCGTGATACCTGTCGAGTGAAACTTCTGTCCTCTTCGCCATCACAGAGACGCCGGATGAACCGGGAGCAAAACAAGAAGACCCACAGCAGCAGCTGCCGCCATTACTACGACCATCATGCACTGCGGCGGGGCGGGGCATTGCTCCGCGGCGGCGAGCTGCTGCCGCCTCCCGGTGAACTCCAGAACTGCGCCAACGAGTCTGCAGCGTGGCCGGTGAAGATGAAGAAACGAGAGTTTCCCGACGGCTGAGCTTCTACAAACTTTGCTTTATTTCATTTCAGATCATTGCACACGTAAAAAGAATTGGCACTGTACCAGCAGCAGTACAATAATACATGTTGGAAAAACATGACAGGAAAGTAAGAATAGAGATAGAATAGGAAAAGTAGAATAGAAAGGGGAATAAGCAAATATAAATATGGCAAACTCTATATACACATTAGGAAAATAGCACTTTTAACTCAATCAACACGAACCGAGAGACCTTTTCAAAATAAAAAGATTTGTTACTCGTTTAAGCGGATGGTTTGCGGTGTCATTGTGCAACAGGCATTAGTTTATGATGTTTAAAACAGGTGATCATTATTTTCTTTTTCTCAGGACAACATTGTTAGTGGAAGGTTCTCAGTAGAATGTTTTCTGTGTAACCTCCCCAGGAGAACTCTAGGGAGTTCTACTTGTTTCTGGGGCACAGAACCAGTGTGTTTGCTAACCCTAACCCTAACCCTGAAGCACTGAGAGGGCTTTTCTATTTTCTAACATACCAATTGTAGTTTGACAAAAGAAAAGTCGATGAAAACAGTAAAAATTGTTGGTGTCTATTGAAATATCAGCAGGTGTTGATGATTTTCAGAGGATTTCTCCTGAAGGTTCTGAGGACCAGAACCGAGCAGGTGAACCCTCCTTCCGCGTGTTTGCTGGCGGGAAGCACGTAATCACGCACCTCCCAAAACTTAAACTTCCGGAAGCAAACGCGACGCGTGTGTGCCTTTTGGGTCAGACACACACACACACCTGGTCCGGGTCCTGTCTGGAACGGTCCCAGGGAGCTGCGGTACACCTGCCCGGGACATTCAGGTGAGCCCCTCTTCCTCTTCCTCCTCCTCCTCTTTTTTGACATGTGACCGAAACAGCGCGTTAATGAAATAAACACGCGGCTTAACAAACTAAAAATCAGTTTATTCTGATGAAGTCTGATTTTCTGACCAGTGAGACCGGCTCCTGATTTTCCCACCTTCATAGTTTCTGGATTTCACTCCATTTTTGTCCATTTAAAGTTTTTTTCATCGTGATCGGTCGTTCTCGCGCCGACGCTGGTCCGGTTCTGCTCCCAACCTGACACGTCACCATGGAAACGCTCTGGAAAGGAGGAGTTCGTGAGAGTTCTAAGATTAAGATTCGAGTGTATGAATAATCCCCTGCAGAGCGGACGGATTAGTGGATTCTTGGATGTTGAAATATGCGCAGCACACACACACACACACACACACACACACACACACACACACACACACACACACACACACACACACACACAGCGCAGTCACTGATGCTTTGCTGCCTGATTTGTTTGTTCCATATTGTTTTTTGCAAGCAAAGAGCAGGCATGGATATTTATATTAATATTAATAATAATATGAATAGAATAAAAGGGTTTATTCCCCGGGTCGCCACCAGAGAGAATCTGGGTCACACCGTGACCTCTGACCTCTGAATTCCAGAGGTTCGGAGCTGCAGGATGGTCACTTATGTTGATCTGGATGGTGTCTGATGTCAGTGTGTGTGTGCTTCCCACTGACGCTCAGGTCTGATCTCCAGGCGGAATCTGCTGTGAAGGAGCATCAGGATGGAGAACCAGCTGGTTCCTCCTGACCGGTGAGGAAGCTGCTCTCTGCTGAAGGTGATTTCTGGAGCGGACCTCAGCTGGAGTGTGTGTGTGTTTGTGTGTGTGCGCAGGGGTCAGGCTGTAGGCGTCATCATCTTCATGCTGGGGCTGGGGATGCTGCTGCCCTGGAACTTCTTCATCACGGCGTCTCAGGTGTCACCCCTCATCTTCAGCCCCTCGGGGCTCCGGGGGGGTTCAGGCCGGAGGGAGTTAGAGCCCCTTCAAAGGGCCACTGTGTGACGGCAGCTCGCTTCTGTCCTCTGGGTGCTGGGGGCAGTACTTCAACCAGCGGCTGATGGTCACCAACAGCAGCTCCAACAGCTCCGCAGGAGCCAGCAGCCACTACAACTACGACAGCTGGATGGTGCTGCTCTCCCAGCTGCCCCTGCTGCTCTTCACGCTGCTCAACTCACTCCTCTACCACCGGTGGGTGGGTGGGGGGGGTGATGATGATGATGATGGTGATGGTGGTTTTCAGGGTCAGGGAGCGTCTCCGTGTGACCTTCAGCCTGGTCGGGATCCTCCTCCTCTTCTCCCTCACAGCAGCTCTGGTCCAGGTCCCCTTGCACCCGGACACCTTCTTCTCTGTCACCATGGCAACCATCTGGTTCATCAGCAGTGAGTTTTTGGTGACCCAGACGACCGAAACACAACAGCCTGATAGGAACACCAGAGGAATATGTCACTGTGTGTGTGTGTGTGTGTGTGTGCAGCCTGCAGTGCCGTCCTGCAGAGCAGCCTCTTCGGGCTGGTCGGGCTGTTCCCGCCTCGCTACAGCACGCTGTTCATGAGCGGGCAGGGCCTGGCCGGCATCTTCGCCGCCGTGGCGATGCTCCTCTCCATCGTCAGTACGTGACACCGTGACGGCGCCGACGGGAGGCCGCGGGCACGTCTGAACTCTGGGCTGCTTTCCTACCAAGGTGACGCAGATGCCAGCACAGCAGCCATGGGCTACTTCCTCACGCCGTGCGCGGCCACGCTGGGAACGCTGCTCTGCTACCTGCTGCTGCCCCACCTGGTGAGGCCGCCGCCGCTACCGCGGGTCCGTGTGGACGCGCCAGTGTTTGTCTTTGGAAGCGCTGCAGGTGTTTGTGTCTCGTCTGCAGAAGTTTGCTAGTTTTTACCTGAGCAGGCGTCAGCGGGACAGCGCGCAGTCGCAGGAGCTCCTCGGCAGCGACGGTGAGGCTACGCCTGTTAGCGACGTGCTAACCATCAGGAGACAGGGAGCAAAGGACATGAATTTGGGGGGACAAAGGCTTGAAATCCTCATTTCAGTTGTGAAACTGCTCTAAAGTTTCTGTTTTCAAAAAGCTCTGGACAGTAAAAGCGCGGAGGCCGCCGCCGTGCGCCGTCCGTCAGGTCAGGAGCGTCTGTCCGTCCCGGCCGTCTTCAGGAAGGTGAGACACCTAAAACTACGATCATCCTGAGCGTGGCGCCGCCGCCACCGTCAGTGGGCGGCGCTCGCTCACCTGGAGTCTCTGGGCAGATCTGGCCGATGGCGCTGTGCGTCACCTGCGTGTTCGCCATCACGCTGTCCGTGTTTCCTGTGATCACGGTCCGAGTTCGCACCGTCTACAAAGACGACCTGGCCTGGGGTCAGTTTCATCATGTGACATCCGGGGGCGCTCGCCCCCCCTCAGCCCGCTAACCTGTTGTCCTCCTGGCCTGCAGACCAAGTCTTCACCTGCGTGTGCTGCTTCATCGTCTTCAACGCCATGGACCTGGTGGGCCGCAGCTCCGTGTCCGTCCTTCAGTGGGTGAGTCCGCCGGCCCCGCCCCGCCCCGCTGCTCCCGTCTCACCTGGGGGGTGTCCACAGCCGTCCAGAGGCAGCGCTCTGCTCCCCGTGGCCGTGCACGCTCGTCTGCTCTTCATCCCTCTGCTGATGCTCTGTAACGTGGAGAACTCCAGGCTGGGCGTGGTCTTCGCTCACGACGGCGCCTTCGTGGCCATCATGGCCGCCTTCTCCTTCTCCAACGGTTACCTGGCAACCCTCTGCATGGCATACGCTCCGCAGTGAGTGCAGGGGTCGGGGCGGTCGGGAGAAGGTCGGGGGCCGTCTGTCCTAACGCTGACTCTGCTCTCCAGGATGGTGCGAGGGAAGGACAGCGAGACCGCCGGTTCTCTCATGACCTTCTTCCTCATCCTGGGTCTGGCTGTGGGAGCTGCCTTCTCCTTCCTACTGGGAAGTCTGGTGTAGGGCGTGGTGGACTGGGAGGGCTCATCAGAGAGGAAGTCTGGCTGACCAGCGGATGCTGCTCAGACCTGCCCTCGTCTAACGTGTGAAAGTCCCAAAGAATCTGGGTTTTAAACAACTTTTACGGCACTTTTGGTTCCTCTTTTGTTCACTATTGAAGCCACACCGCCCCCTGGAGGCCGAGCGCGGTACCCCAGCCCCGCCGCGAGGGGGCGTGGCCCCGCCGCGCGTTGATGGGGGCGTGGCCCGTCGTCCGTTCCGGTCCGTCGGTCTCTCCTCGCTGCTGGAAAAGACGCCGGTCGCGTTTTTCCGGCTGTTCCGCCTTTTCTGGTTCCCAGACGCGCCTCTGCTGCTCCGGCTCTAATAAACGCTCCCTGGCGGCTCCATTTCAGCCGCCCAGATGTTCTCCCGTCACCAGCGCCTCCTCCTCTTTCACCTCCCTTTCTGCTTCCTCTCATTCTTCTCCTCGGAGAGGAAAACGGGGGCGAGTTTCCGAGTTCCCGAATCACAAAAAGATGCGATTTATTTGAGGAGAAGTTCAGAAACCGAAAACAACTTTTCTGAAGTTGCCTCCGGGACCTGGCGAACGCGTGCGCAGAAGAGGCAACTGATTTCCGCGCGTGCGCGTGCGCGTGAGGGGGCGCTGGGTCCGGACCTGCCGCTCGCGCCTCTGTCCCGGTCCAGGGGACAACATGGCCGACAGCGCGCGGGCGCCGGCCAGGAAGGTGAGTCCACACACCTGAGCGTCGTCAGCACCGGCACACAGCGCGCGCGCGCGCGCACGCACGCACTCTGCCCAGGGTTCGCGGCCTGGTTCGTTTTACGGAGTTACGTCACATCGGAACCACGAGCACATCCGGGCGCTCTCGCTGCGGGTGTTGGAGCACAAATCCAAAAGAACAGAAGCTGAGACTAATCAGTGGGGTCATGTGATCCGTGTGAGCGTCACGCGCCGGTGGGGACTGATAAAGTCGTCCTCGTGCCCCACTAGAGGGCGCCGCATCCGCGACGGCGCCGTGCTTTTATTTTGAAGGTGAAGCGCGCCGGTCACGTGGCCTCCCCGCTGCCCCTGCCGCAGCATCAGACCTGCAGCTGCGGGTGTGACGTGGTGGGACGTCTGTCTTCCAGAGGTGGGTTTTCCCACAGAGAGGTGAGGAGGGCCAGCCCAGCGGCGGAGCGGCGGAGGCGGACGCCCAGAGACGCCTGGTAGGAGGGGACGGGGGGACGGGGGAGGAGGGGGATGGGGGGACGGGGGGACGGTCCCTCGTTCACTGGTCACCTTGTCTGGAGCTCCCTCTCCTCTGCTCAGGTGGTTCCCTTCAGAGGTCACATCCCAGGTGGGCTGCAGCCGGGGAAGGTGGTGGTGGTGGTCGGGGTGGTGGAGCCTCGTCCAGACAGGTGACCTCTGACCTCTGACCTTCGTCCTGGGGGGTGGTTCAGCACAGAAGCGCCTGATTGGTTCCTCTCGCCTCTGCCAGATTCTACGTGGCCCTCACCTGTGGGCCTGGAACCTCCAGGGAGCCTCCGCCCGACGTGGCGCTGGAGCTGTGCGTCCGCTTCCGGGATCGTCAGGTGGTCCGCCGGGCCTGCGTGGGGGGGCGGTGGGGGGACGCCGAGCGGGACGTCCCCTTCTTCCCCTTCATCAGAGACCAGCCTTTCAAGGTCGAGACGCTGACGCCGCGGAGGTGGGAGATGGAGCTTCCTGACGTGTGTGTGTGTGTGTGTGTGTGTGTGTGTGTGTGTGTGCGCAGTGGAAATCCGCTGCGAGCGGAGCCGCTTCCGTGTGTTTGTGGACGGCGAGCAGCTCTGCCACTTCCAGCACCGGCTGACGTCTCTGGGCGCCGTGGACACCATGTGGATCAAAGGCAGCGTCGGCGTCACCAAACTGGCCTGAGGTGGGCCAGCCTGGGTGGGACTGGGGTCCCTGAGGTCCCTGGGTGGGACTGGGGTCCCTGAGGTCCCTGGGTGGGACTGGGGTCCCTGAGGTCCCTGGGTGGGACTGGGGGACCCATGTGTGAAAGGACCTCGGGAACCTTTGCCGACGCTGCTCCCAGTGAAAACACTGGTTGTTGGGATCAGACGAGCTTTTCCTGACCTGAACACAGTTTACAGGCTGCATTCTACAGTTTCAGAAGTCATCATTTATGATACACTTTAAATTGTGTTCCCAGGTGTTTGTTTTATCTGTTACTGTCGTGTAGAAATAAAAATCCACAATAAAACTTAACATGGAAACAAGGCGTCTTTCAGTGCCTTCACTCTTTCCACCTGTGCAGGTTCTAATATTCGCTCTCCCAGCAGCTCCACAACCGGGGCAGAAGGTGGGCTCGGCCGCCCCCGGACGCTCCTGGCCCCAGCGGGGCCTGACTGGCTGCTTTGGGGCCCCAGCGGGGCCTGACTGGCTGCTTTGGAGCTCTGTTCAACCTGTTTCACACCGAGTGTGGCAGCCGCGGCCGCCAGGCTGCTGCCACCGCGGTGCATGCTGGGAGGTTTCACCCAGGCTAACAGCAGCCGGCTGAGTCAACCTTTGGTTCGTGCCGTCCCGAACTACCCAGCTGGACACGCCTGGTTCCGTGTAGAGAGCACCTCGGTCCCTCGGCCGGTCATGGACCTCAGCGGACAGCACCTCGCGGTCGGCGGGACCGTTTGTGTCGGTTACTGAGGCGGCTGCTGTCAAAGCTGGATGGTGAGGGTAAGCTAAAGCTAAAGCTAAAGCTAACGGAACGATCGGTGCCGATGCTTGTTTCACTCATATTAGCTAGCTGCGCATTAAGCTAAAGTAGTTAACTTTTGACATTTATGTATCGCGGTTTTGGGATTTTACAGACATTTTAGCAAGCGAAGCACCAGACTCGAAGCATAACATAAATTGCTCTTAGCAACATCGCTTTTGACGTCTTTATTTTAAATTCAGGCTAGCAAAGCTCAGCTGTCCACCCTTTACACCCCATCTTAAATTTGTGTCTGACGGCGTGTAGTGGTCATAATGCGATTTATTCTTGTTGTCATAGTAGATTAATCCCACCGTGGTCGGTTGATACTCTGTAGGAAGCACCTGTTTACCTGTCAGGTAGCTGCCGAGTCCCCAACCGCCTGTTAGCAAGCTAAGCTAACAGCTGACGAGCCTCAGTTCAACTTCAGCGTCAGACGGAAAGTATGTTACACTCAGCGAGGTTTGCAGGGAGTTGCTCCGACCCGGCCAACAAATTGCTCCAAAAGTGAACCAGTTATCGGGGTGACGGGGTGGGTTGCTGTCGGTCGGGCCGCTGAGGGGCTCGGATCAGCTGCTAGAGTGCTTTGCACCCCCAACCTGGTCCGTGAAGCCTCCCCCTGAGCACAGGAGTCGTTTGTGTCGGTTACTGGTCCTACTGGACCTGCCTGTGCCGCCCTGAGATAAGGTTGATGAGTAAACACGGCCTCAGGTTGCAGGAACGCAAACACTGGTTCCTGTTTCCTCTCCGCCGGGTTTCAGGCTCTTGTGTCCTGGACCTGGACGTCCCCTCCCAGCCGAAACCTGAGCCCTGAAGCCTGCCGGCAGCTCACCCAGAGGGGATCTTAAGGGCGAAACGTGTCCGGAAGCGGCGCCCGTGAGGCCGGTCCTGGACGTGTTTGTCCACCTTCCGCCTTCGGCTGCTTCCTGCTTTGTTGCTCCTCCTCGTCGCTCCATTGGTGTCGCTCCAGCCGGGTTCCACCGGCTGATTGGTGCCGCCGGAGAATCTGGATAAACGTCTGCGCCTCCTCTTCCCCCGCAGGTGTGAGTGGGCAGGTTGATCGTCGCCATGGAGCCGGAGGTGATCCGCATGTACTCCTCGTCTCCGCCTCCGATGGACGACGGCCCGGAGGAGGAGGAGGACAGCGAGTTCGGGGACTTCGGCGCCTTCTCCGCCGTAGCGGCTAGCATCAGCTTCACAGAGTTCAGCACCCCGAGCACCTTCAACCAGACGCAGGCGCTCAACGCCACCTCCCCCCCGGAGCTGCTGGACGGCTGCGGCGTGCTGGGCTACGGCCACGCCGCGCGCCGCCACCAGCCGCTCAAGGCTAACGGCGTGGTGCCGACCGGTCACCGTGGCGACGCCCCCTCAGACAGGACTGAGTCCAGCAGCGTCCTCGCGGGCTCCCCAGGTCATCCGGTGAGTGAGGCCGACGGCGGAGGCCCCGAGGCGCTCACGAACGGGTTTGTGACCTGTGACCTGCAGGGGAGCCCCTCCCTGCAGAATTCTGTCCACGCTCGTGGCAAAGGGACGTCTGCGGAGGACGTCCGGCCGCAGAGTCCCCAGGACGACTTTGCTGACTTTGCTTCTTTCCCTGACGCCGAAGGAGGCGTCGCCCGTCCGGAGGCGGAGCCCCGGCACGCGGAGCGGCGAGCCTCCGCCGAGGACGCGCTCAGGGACCCAACCAGGACCAGAACCCCGGAGTCTGCGCCCGCTCCTGCTCCTGCCGAGGCCCCGGATGGCTCCTGCGACACGGACCGGGGCCCAGGACCCCACAGACCCGCCACCCTGAACGGGCTGCACGCCGCTGACGGCGCCCAGGCGGCGGAGCGTAGCCCGGACCAGCCGTCGCCCGGCGTCGGGCGGGTCCACGGGAAGAGCTCCGACACTGAGACGGAGACGGAGACGTCGCTGGGCCGCCCGCTGTCCACCGACGCTCTGGAGGAGTACGGAGACCTGAGCACGCCGGGCTCCACGCCATCGCCCCCCCTCCAGGGGGAACCGGCCACACCCGCCCACCACGGCCAGGATGGCGGAGACTTTGGGGACGTGCCGGGTTTTCCCGACTTTGAGCAGGATCGGAACAGTAGCTCCGCCCCCACGCAACAGTGCCCAGAGGACGGCGACGACGACTTTGGCGACTTTAATTCCCCCCAGGTCCAAAACGGCGAACAGGAGGAGGAGCAGCAGGAGGAGCAGCAGGAGGAGCAGCAGGAGGAGCAGCAGGAGGAGGAGGAGGCGTCGGCAGCGTTCCCCGTCAGCGACAGCTTCGGGAATTTCAGCTCGGACCGCTGATGCTCCGGAGGCGGACACGGGCTGGAGCGCCTTTGGGGAGGCGGGGCCTGAGGAGGGGGCGGAGTCCTGGGCGGCGTTCAGCACCGAGCCCACCATGTGTGCTCCTGCTGAGGGCAGAGAGGAAGAGGAGGAGGAGGAGGAGCAGCGGGAGAGCAGCGGGACGGCGGTAAGTCGGGAAGCTGTGGTCAGAGCGGGAGAGGCCCTGATTGGCTGACCTTTGACCCTTGTGTCTGCAGGCTGGCCTCTCCAGCCGCCTGGAGAGGCTGTTTGTGAGCAGCTTCCCTCAGACCGCCGTCTCCGGCCGGGACCGGGATCAGGACCGGGACATGGTGTCCCTGCGGACCTGCTGGGACCTGCAGGGGACGGAGTCACGGCGGCGGGGGAGGGGTCACTATGCAACAGGTGGGTCAGCTGACGTGGCGTCTGCATTGGCGCCGGCTCCTCTGGGTCCTGGTTGAACCCCGGTGTCCCTGCAGGTCCGTGTGGACGCGACTTCAGGACATCCACGAGGCGTTTGGACTCAGGCACCAGTGGGGGGGCTCCCACTGCAACAAAGTGCTGCTGTCCTGCCTGGGGATCGACACCCGCAACATCGTAAGTCCCGGGGCCACGGGGACTCTGGTCCCGGGGCCACGGGGGCTCTGGTCCCGGGGCCACGGGGACTCTGGTCCTGGTGGACAACCTCCTAACGTGAGACAATGTCCCCCCCAGCTGTTCACTGGACAGAAGAAGCAGCCCGTCATCGTCCCCATGTACGCCGCCAGCCTGGTGAGTGGCCTCTGGCTGTTGCCCGGGTGGAGAGCTGAGGGCCGGGGCCCGGCCCCTGCCCCCTCACCCCCGACCCCCGACCCCTGTGCTTCCAGGGGATGCTGGAGCCAACCAAAGAGCCTGTGAAGCCCATGTCTGCTGCAGAGATGATCGCCTCCATCGCTCAGACGCCTCCAGTGGCGGCAGAGGACTCGGACTCGGTCCAGGTGTGTGTGCGCGCGCGTGTGTGTGTGTGCGTGTGCGCGCGCGGCACACCCCCTCACCTGTGGGCGTGGCCTGCTCTTCCTCCAGGAGGCGCTCCCCCCTGTCCAGTTCGACTGGAGCAGCAGTGGCCTTACCAACCCCCTGGACGGTAACGTAGCCCCGCCCTCTCCACCTTTGGCTTCTGTCTCTTCCTGCTCATAAACGTGTGAAGTCACCAGCCAATCAGATGCTGGCAGCTTCCCGGTGTCCGTCCGTCCGTCCCTCCGTCCGTCCTGCACGTTCTTCTCTGTTCTTGACCCGGTCTCAGCGGGGGGGATGCGCCGGCCCCGCCTGGCTCTGACCCACCAGACTCCCTCAGGAGCCCAGGGGCTCCCGGGGCTCCCCCCCGCTGCCCTCACGCGTGCGGCTCTGGGAGGAGCGCACGTCTCTGCTCTCTCACCCGTCTCTGCTCTCTCACTCTGTCCTCCTCGGCCGCCCTGACTCTGCAGCGAGCGGAGGCTCGTCTCTCTTAAACCTGGACTTTTTTGGTCCTGTGGAGGATTCAGGTCCTACCAGCTCAGCCTCCATGCCAGGTCAGCACCTCCTCATTCATCTCTCCCTAACCTTCTGCCACCATCAGCAGCGTTCCCCCTTTTCTTTTCTTTCGGAGGAACAGAACCTTCATTGTTTCCCGCTGTCAAAGCTGCAGCTGCAGCTGCGGCTGCAGCCACGGGCGGCGGTGTTTCACCGCCGCCTCTTTAAAAGCCCATCAGACGAACAAATGTGGATTTAGGGGCAGATGCTCAGCTCCTGGGCCAAAGGTCAGAGGTCACGGATGCCTGACACTTGTCCAATCGACCACAGATTCAGCTTTTCTGGGTTCAGCCCTGAAAAGTTAGCAGCAGTACAAGCAAAGGCGGGGGCGGCGTCCTGACCTGGGTTGGCCTCCGGCGTAAAGGCGCGTCTGCGTGTCCTCTTGCTGTCTCTGTCCCGCCCAGGACTGGACCCCGAGCTGTACGAGCTGACCACGGCCAAGCTGGACCTGGGCGGC
>CAAE01007169.1:0-28394 GCA_000180735.1 Tetraodon nigroviridis | reverse complement strand
GTAAGGAACAGCCAAAATGGCCTTATTTCCCAAAAATGTCTTCAGTTTGCTAGTAAATATTGGTACTCAGTATGTAGCAAGCGCAAGCACGCACTGACCTCGTTACTCACTGCGCGTGTGTGTGTCCAGTCCCAGGTGATGCATGGTCAGCCATTGCACAGCACCATTTGTGGCCTTGGACGCAGCCTGGGACAGACAGATTGCACAACCTGGTTCAGAGGGGGACGTCCCCTCGCTTTAGCGAAGGTCGGACGGAGGACTCATTTAGGTTGACGGGGACTGAAACTGGGTCTGGTTGGGAGGGTAGACTGACAGATTTTGACTCAAGGACATGTCAGTTTCAGAGGTTAATGACACACTAAAGAGGGTCCCACTCATCATTCAGGTACAGGCCCTCTGAATGTGTATCTGCATCTACCTCAGGGGAAATTACGCAAACTCCTCTCATATTTATGTACTTATTTGTGGCTGTGCATCAGGAAAAATAGTCTTGTTAATTTATTTAATGTTTTTTGATACTTTGAGCTAAGTAACGTTTTATATTTCCACTGATAAACAATGGCTGCCAAAGCAACCTGATCTTGGTTTTGTTGTAAGAAACTCTTCAAGGATTCAGCAGTAATGGATGTTTAGATGGACAGGAAATAAGAAACGATAACATAATCAAAAACTAATATTCACTCTCACCACAAGAAGCAGCTTTAACTGTGTGACTGCAGGTAAACATCACATCCTTTTATCGCTTATTTTAGGAAACAGACCCTGGTTCGATACACTCTCCATCTAAGCTCTGGGAGTTTTTTGTTTTTGTTTTTGTTTTTTTTAAATTGGCATTTTTAATGGATATTAGACATTTATAGTTAGATGGATTATTAGACTTGATATTATTGTTTACTCCTATCCAGACTCCTGTGTTGTGTCAGTGAAAGTAACAATTTAAAAAAGTGCATTGACCATTTTAACAGGCTCCTAATTGTCTTTATTTGATCGGAAGAGTCGCACTGCCCAGTGCTCATCCTTCCTGCAGCTCCATTTATCACAGGCAGCACACTCGCTGCTTCAAGGTGAATCTCTTTAAATGGCTCGACTTGTGTTACCGTGTTAGATCGATGTGCTTTGTGACAGCTGGCAGCAATAAAAATCCCACCAGAAACAGGAATTTTGCACTTCTAACAGCACACTCCTAATGTCGAACAATCATTACCGGCTGAGTTTTACGGGTGGTTTTAATTTGACAGGGGTGTTTAGAAGCAATTTTTTCACCAATATTGGAGCAAATGTAATCATTTTCACTTTTAATAAAAAAGTAAAAGCAAAGTAAGCTTTTGACTAGTTTTGTGCTGGGCTCTGTTATTTGCATTGCAATATTTTTCAGATATATTTCTATATTATATGTCCAATATAACTGTTTAACTAGCCGCTAGACAAAGTTTAGAAAGAATTATCCAACCATAAATTCAAACAACTATTCTACTTTCTATGCAAATGGTTACTTCATTTCAGTGGTTAGTTTATTTCAGTGTTATTTTCACGTAAAGCTCAGTCCTAAATGCCAATTCAAGGGCTTTGAATAATACACATTCACCTAATATTGCTTGCTGTCCTGTCTACACTTTATTCATTATTTCTCATTTATTGCTACCATTTATGTTAATGGAAATGGTTTTTCAAAGAAAGTTTTTGCCTCTCATCTGCCAGGCTAATGCATCAATGACGCTTGTGTATTTTTTTTGTATCATTTGTTTATTAGGTGATGAAATCACTACGTTTTCAATTTATATTTTTATATTACGGTGACATCAGTGTAGCAAAAACATTATTCTAGCTGAACTTTAAATACTAAGAGTTAACGTTTATTTTTTTCTGTGGTAACAGTAATTGTCCAGTATTGTCATTATTTCTGTGAAGAACATTGTGACTGATCTGTTTCCGATGAACCCTTCTTAAATAAAACTTTCAAACATACTGCTTCTGGGTGTTGATCTTTTACATCACACTCATACGTTTTCATTTGAATCGTTGTTGTATTGAAAAAACAGGCAACGTGGACTCTAACATGCATGTAAAGACAGATTATTCTGTTATTATCTACTAATTATAGTTTTAACACACAAAACAACATTTCAGGAACTACTCAGCTCACAGTTTTCTCTCAGTGCATAGGTCTGTATAGAGTTTACAATGTCCGTGTTTCATATTTATTTGTGTTCTGATGCTGGATCCTCTGTAAGGCTGTTTCGTGTAATACTGCCTTGTTTCTGCCCCTCCAGCGTGTCACCCAGGCTTCTACAAAGCGTATGCTCGGAAACATCAAGTGTTCAAAATGCCCTCCGCACAGTTTCAGCTATGGAGAAGGCTCTACCGTACTGTCACTGCGAGAGGGGCTTTTACAGGGCTGAGAAGGATCCTCCGACGATGGCCTGTACACGTGAGTAGCCGCCTCGAAGCCTTTGTGTTTACTCACAACAGAGAGCTGGTATCGATTGAGCTCGTGGAACGCTCTTGCGGTCTCTTAGAGATTCGCTGCGGCTGTAAATCCAGCCTCGTCTCCAGGACTTATCTCTTTGTGAAAGTGTGCATTAAAGAGTCTCGGGATGAATTACATGGCTTTTGTTCTGCTGCCTCATCTTCACTGATGATTCACTGACTGTCATTACGACTTCATATTTGCATTAAATTACAGTTTAACCGGACTAATTCCCCTTTAATTAAAAAGCTATTTAGCTGTCACTGAGATAGACGGGGGCAATGTCTGGGAGCTCTACAGGGTGAAATTGTGTATTTGTCTTTTACTGAAAGACAAAGCCAAGCTGCTGTAGACACGCTGTGGATCTTCCCTGCAGAGGGAGATGCTCTGTTTGATCTTATGTAGAGTTCTATTTCCTTTTTTCATCAAGAACAGATGATGCAAGATCTTCCACAAAACTCGTTTCCAACTTCTGTGACTATACTTTATACACAGGAGGAGGGGGTAGAAGACTTATTACTACTCCGTAAAGAAACCATACAAATAACAAACTTTACCTTTAACACAAATGCTTTATTTATTTTGTTTTGAATAGCAACTCACCTTGAAACTTCAAGAGGTATCGAGCTTTTTTTTCATGGCATGATTGAAAAAAAAGACAAACTAATTTTGGCAGAGGCTTAAAGAGGGGCAACAAAAATAGTAAAATAAAGTAAATTTGATTTGTAAAAAGTAAAATCGACATTGTGAACATACACATACATCAGTTTAATTGTGGGATTATGTGTAATTTGAGGTCTATATAGTTTCTTCCTGGTCATAGTTATCCAAAGTTAGACATCTGTGCTCAACTGGGCATGTTTAAGCATTTTTTGGTCAAATAAAAATGCTACTACATACTGCAGAGCAAAATAAAATGCCAATTTGTTATTTTTCCTCATAGTGTATATTTCCCTCACCCACCAGTTTTTAGCAATTTGTTCCTGCTCTCATCAGTTTTTGAAAAAGTTGCATTAAAAACACTCCCTGGTGTGAGGGCGGGGATGCACTTTATTGACAATTTAATTTGAAATTTGTAGGACAGAGGATAAACCATTTACTGGAGGTCTGATGGGACAAATAAATAGAATTAAAGACTGGAGAGGTCAGCTGGTAAGACAAAAGCAACAGGAAACAGCAAAGACGATGTCACAGGTGGAGAGACAGTGGATGCAGGAGACAGCGAAGGGAGAAATGGAGGAGGCTGCAGATACCAATCTCCCCTGAGAAAAGACGAGAAGCTGATTGATGGCAGTGGGGTCTCTCCGCAGGAGGGAAGGTGGGTGGACTCTCCTTGATGAAGAGAATCGAGGAGGGGAGATAATAGTTGATAGCGGCAGAACGGAGATAAAGGAAGAGAGAATGGACATACGTTGACAGAAGTGGAGGAGCAGAGGAGGGGCTCTGCTGTTTTTTTAGTGAAGGTAGAGAGAGATGGATAAATGGACGGTAAAAGAGAGGGACATATCTTATTGTCCAGGCTAGACACTGAGCAGTGCAGGACAAGAGTGGTAAAATCCCCCAGGCCTTATAAACTCCACCCGGTTGACAGCTCGCTCTTTACATTTACACAACACTCAAGCATTCAGACAGAAAAGGATTCTCCTTTAAATGTGCTGCAGTAAATATCGCTGTAATATAAGATATTGATTGCTAAACAAGTGAAGCGGTTGGAAAAATGTGCCATTTTTTCTTCCACCCACATTTTTAAGGAGAACTATCAGCAAGTGGAGGCTGATAAACATACTAGCCACGAGGGGAAAACATGAAATGAGTGTGTTTGATCAATAAATGTGCTAACTATGAGAAATAAATGGGAAGATAAGGAGAACTTTAATACTTTAGAATAGGAATAACTTGAAGAACAGTGTCTGATGGCTGACTGGGTCAAGAACAGAACAGATGCTGGACAAGATATTGTGGTCAAAACTGTGAACACAGATTGTAACAGAAGAATATTTTAAAGATAAATATTGCCAGTCACCTTGGTAAAATTAACTCATTATTTATACCTTACTCCTCATGGCTACGTTTAATTTTTAGCTCATTATTTCTGCTTTTATAAAATTGTTGAGCCAGTTGTTTTTTTTATTTTCATTCTTTTCTGGATTTTCTCCTACTGGCAGGCCCTCCGTCCCCCCCTCGCAACCTGATGTTTAACCTGAATGACACCTGCCTGATGCTGGAGTGGTCTCCTCCCAGCGACACAGGTGGGCGCCGTGACCTCACCTACAACGTTCTGTGCAAGCGCTGCGGCCCTGAACCCAACCGCTGCAAACTCTGCGAGGAGGATCTACGTTTCCTTCCGCGGCCTCTGGGCCTAACCAACGCCACCGTCACTGTCACGGACTTCTCCGCAAACGCCAACTACACCTTTGAGATTGAGTCCCTCAACGGCGTCTCGGACATGAGTTCTTTCCCTCGTCAGGTGGCGATCATCACGGTCAACACTAACCAGGGTGGTAAGTATGTGTCGGAGCTGCCTGATCTTTGAGTCAAATGATGGTTCCATCCTTTCGGGGTTGTTACGTCTAGCCAGATTTTGGAGAACAGTATCAGACCTGATCACAATTGCGGAAAAAAACCCCTCCAGATTCAGTTCCCTATGCAGATAATCATTAGTGTTTGGAGGTCCCCATATGGCTGCTAGATTTAACACTGTTACCGAGTCTTTAGAAGCAATTTTACAGTATGCTTTAGATTAGGAGATAAATGTGTTTTCACAATTGCTTTCCTCTTTTTTATTCATAATGTTAACTGGAATTAGATGGAGACAGACTGGTGTCAGCGTTGATAAGGTTAGGTTTTCATTACTGGATCTTTTTCTGAGTGCTATCCACTAGAAAAGATGCGAGGAAGCTAAAGAGAGGCTTTATTTACCTATGTGCTCTGAATAAGATGCTGCGAGGCCCACATAACTGGGATGTGGTTTGGTGCGTAGAGCTCTTAGATTTTTAATTTGCTGTTTGCAAACTCTATGTTTTCTGTTTTCATTCTCCTCCTTCTCCAGCCCTCTCTTGACAATTCTCTTTTTTTCTATCGGTTGTTTGTCCTCCTCCTTCTTCCTCTCTGCTGCATTCTCCCACTGTGGATGTTTGTTTTTCTCTGCTCATTCTTCTTTGTGCTCACCTCCCATCTCCCTCTCTCCTGCCCTCCGTCCCTGTGTTGCTATGGGAGTCTGGGAGAAGCACATTTTTATCATACAGGCAAAACACATTAAATGCATTATTTAGAGTCACTGGGGACAGCTTTACCCTTTACAGGTAACTCGGCGTTACACAAAGCAGCCTTTTTTTTATTTCATTAGACGGTCCAGTTTAGCACACAGTCAGGTCCCTCAGCTCTACACAAAACCCATTTTATCAGCAATGTACTGAGCTGCAGCTATTTAAAGTGCTGGAAAGAGGCAGATCCCTGGCCATCAGTCAGCGATAAGTAGCCACACGAGTGATTTTATACACCGTTTGGACAAAAAGAGTATGTTTAGAATCGCTACCATGCCATCTGACTGATTATATTGATTACATAAATCATGCAGTCAAGTCCAGCCAATGGGCAGACATCACCGGTTGGCATATTTTACAAATGAATCACAATTCAGGAGGTGGGTGTAACTATTTTTAACTCAACACTGCAACAAAATTAGGAATATTTTCCAATATTTATACTAGTTGCCCGTTCGGTCTGTCTTTCTTCAGAATGGTGCAAGTCTTTTGTCGCAGCTGTTTTGTGCTGAGCGCCAGACTCAAAAATGGCCATTTTGTTTGCAAAGTTGTAGCAGCAGCAAAACACATTTATACACACAAAGCTAAGACAGACAATAATTTCGGCATTGAGATGATGGGTTTAGTGTCTGAGCAAGTGACTCGGCCAAGATTTGGTTAGACTTCACACTAATAATAATTAATTGGCCATTAACTTTTGTTTTGTTTTTTGGTTGTTTTTTTACTCTAAAGTTAGAAACATTCTGTTCTTTCTCTGCAAACCATTCTGGACAATCATTAATGCTCATTTTACCACTCTCTGTTACAGTTTTTGTTTCGGTTTCATTTAAATGTTTTATTTTCACACTTTAGTGTCAGAGGATTTGTCATTTTACTGGTCATTAACAAGAATATTAGTGCTGTTGTTTGTTTCTTTGCGAATGGAGGAGGATGTTTCATGCACATTGCCCACACATTGATTGCAACTATTGCAACTGTGAAAACAATTGTGTCTCTCTAAATGTGTGTTTGTGTATGTTTCTGTATTCTGGTACTTGCCACATAATAAATACCAAATGTTCATTCCACTAGCAAATAGAACATTTATGGGAAGTGAGGACATTTGGCTGGTACTCACAACAGCAGGGGTTAGGGTTAGGGGTTAAGACCTGGTTTTTGGTTTGGGGTTAGTTTAAGGGTTAGGGTCAGATGTTAGTTGGAATGGTAAGGGGTTTAGGATTGGGGTTTATAAAACCTAATATTCAACAATCTCTAAACAGAGAGACATTTTAAAAAAAAAATGTTCTACATTGTCTACTACATTTTTTGTTTTTTCTTTTCTCAATGTCAGGATTAGGGGGGGGGAGCTGTAATTTTGGCACCTTTCTTTCTCGCCTCTGCTACTTTAGAGGCGATGGGTTGTCACGGTGCAGCTGCTGGTTTAAACTCCATTAGTTGGGAAATGACCCAGACTAGTAAATAAAACCGGACAAACCCAGATTATGTGTCCCACACCACCGAATATAGTAGTAACAGACTGGGTTTTATTACAGTGATGCCCCCTCATTACAGAGGCCGCTGTCTCAGTCTGTCACTTAAAGCGCTTTTACGTCCGCTAACTACGCAGGGAAACTGATTTCTGTGCAGATGGAGCATGGTGGTTGCAGTCGTATCAACAGTATTAACTCCTCCGCAGCTGTATAGGACACCATGGCACCCAGAACTTTAGGGGTTTCCTAAATTGTTCCCTGCTGTGCCTACCAGCAGAAATTTATCAGTAATAACTTTTGACTCCTCCCTTTGTTAACGACAGTGTTATAAACCTCAGCTAGTGGTAGTTGTAAAGTACCTGCAGATGCCAGAAATGCTTCTGAAACACAAACCTTGCATGCAGCTACCTTTTTTTCACCCGTGAATGCAGTGATATGCATTCATACAAATGTGTTTGCACCTTCCAATATCTGGCCAAACCTCCTGTGTGATAGGCTTATTTAGAGGGGAGCTCAGGAAATTCCGCCTCCATTAGCATAGCGTTACCATCAGCAGAAAATAAGACAGCCATGTGAATTTCCGTGTGTTGTGTGGACTATCAGCAGTCTCCCATCATATTGTATGCCAGCCATAGATAAATTAGACTTAGTCATTAAAATGCAGATGGCCTTTTTTGGTAAATGTCTTGTGCCATTGAGGATTGTATGTGATTTGTTCTGCCTATGATGGGCAGCTTTGGGAATACACACACACACACACTCACTCAGACACACAAATGCACACAGTGTAGCAAATACAAATGTGTGCATGAGCGCAAGTTAAAAGGCTAAGGTCTGCGAACATTTCCTTCCAGCCCTAACCCTTTTCACTGTTTATTATTTATACAGTGAAGCTCATCTAATGTATGCACAAGCATCAATTTGTGCATCACACACGCCCACGCGTGGAGGCTTTGTGTGTGGTGAATTATAAAGCAGCGGATTAATAGTTGCAGAGTGTTTTGGCCCGGAGTAAATCTCTCCTCATATGAAGAGAAAGGCAAAAAGAGCCAAGGGAAATTACGTGCCTAATTGTGTTTGCTGTAGTTGGCAATATGACTGAGGCATTGGCTCAATTTGGCAGACGTGGAAGTTTTAAAAGGAGCCTCAAAACATGAGCTTTTGCACACACTAGAAAGTTTAAAGACAAGAAAATCTCACAGGGTCAGCAGACATATGGATATATAAATGCACCTAATTTTAGTAGTCAGCATGTTTTTGATGCAACGGTGAAGGGTTCTACAAAAAAATACGATAAACTTTATTAGTAGTAAAGGAAAATATTGTGTAGCGTTGCACCAATCACTTAATTCATTTTTAAAAAGTAGTAAACTGTGGTTAAAGTAGCTAAAATAACAATTAAATTGCCAAAATTTGTGTGTCCAAAGACACCTGAACAAAGCCATCAGACCACAAGAGTACAGAGCAGCAGGCTGAGCTTCACTTCACTGTGACTTTTATAGCAAACGGAAATGAGGGCACACGTTTAAGCGTGCGCACGACTGCGGTGTCCAGACCGCAATCTATCCTGATAGAAGGGCTTTAAAACCAAATGCCTTTGTTCATCTGCATCGCCTGTCGTAACTGACACCAACTTCGCTACAAAAAGGCGCTGTTGTTTTCCTTTTACGAACACTGGCTCCATGAGAGCGTCTAATTCGTGGGCTCACAACATCTCAGTAAACGTTATTAAGTTCTGTGTTATGAGTTCCGTCTTGTATACTTCAGGATTATTGCTCCTTTACTATAACCTCTTCGATGACTGAATCTACTCCTCTCACTTTTTTGCCGCGCGTGTTCTGACATGTGGTGCTGATATATGGAGAAATAAAGACAGTTACAAAGGCATCGGTCCAAACAAAGGCTTTTAAATGCTCTTAGGGGAATGTTGCTATATTAAACTCCAGATGCTCTGAAGCTGGTTTCAAATTAGTCAATTCAGACAGATTACATTCCATGCATCAGATATGAGTTTGTGATTTATTTTAGTAGCAACAATTCATCAGCTCTTGCACCACAAATCAGCAGATCCATTTTAGAGGCCATCGGTTGCTGCAAACTCAACGGCAATAAACAGCCTATCTTGCAGAGTTTGTGTTTAGCCACATATTGGTCCGTGTTGGCCTTCTGCCATGCCACCACCCAGCAATCACAAAGCGGCGGCGAACGACTGGTGTGCGTAAAACCGTTGGCCCTCGGCGTCACCGTGCCCTCGCAGGCAGCCGCCTCGCAGCTCCGTGCTCTAACTAACTATGACAAATTAGCCCCACACTTAATTACTAGCAAGGGAAAATCACAATGATGTTTATTAGGCGTGGCATCATAAAGTGGTGTGTCTGTACCCCGAGACCAAAGCACCACTGGAGAAACACAAATAATAACAACAGCCATACAAATTGGTTGAGCGGAATGACCAGGGGCCCTGAGGCAGCTGCTGGGGCGAGGTGGTGGGGAAGGTGACTTTCTGTGGATGAATCAATATTGTTCTCTTCTGCTGTGTCGAGTTCCAGCAGAGTGTGTGTGTGTGTGTGTGTGTGTGTCAGTAGGGTAGATTTAGCAGCGATTCTAGTCCATTATGGGTTAATAGGAAAAAGGGGCAGCTGATGAAATATGCTGAATATATCACATTAGAGGACAAGTTTTTTTCTTTCTTGACATAGTTATATGGGCACATCCATCTTGGCGGGGGGGCGGTCCATCTAATCTATGTTTGTGTCTATGTGTGTGTGTGTGCGTGTGTGTGCGAGAGAGGGAGCCAAGCCCCAGCTGTGCTGGTGGCACTGGCCTTGTGGAGAGAGCGGTCATAAATAGAGCGTCCATGCTCGCTGGCTTATTACCAGTTGATTTATCTGCCTTTCGATAAAGAATATGTGCCCTTGGCACCAAAGACCTGAGAGCGCCCCCCAGGGGGCCCCAATTACCCCAGTGCCATACGGGTGTGTGAAGGTATGTCAAGGCAGTCTTTGCATTATCTTGTCTTGTGGGTTTCCGTGTGCACACCCATGTGTTTTTCTTAGCCGTCTTTCACGTGTCCACCGGTGGGGGGGCCAGTGGGAGCGACTGCATGGGACTAATGAGTTTGATAGCCTCCCATCTACACTGATTTATCAGCCTGTTTGTCCTGCCAGTGTTATGTTTTCTCCTGTTTCCTGCTCTCCCTCAGCTGTCATGCTTTTACAATAACACCCCGAGTTTGTGTTCATTTGAAATGAGCGTGTCGTAATCGGTGCTGACACACACGCTGTTATATTTTACAACGGGGCAACATTTTACAACGTTATGACGGAACTACAGCATTGATTTACAGTGTTAGGAATGGAACTCAAAGGGCTCATCTCATTTCTCAACTTGTCTCTAATCCGGCCTGAAAATGGCCTATTGATCAGATGGGTTCCAGTTTTTCTGCCTTTCGTGCCCAAGTTGTTCTTTTAAGAATACTCTGTTGTTACATCCCTCAAACAAATGGGATTTTTGCTGAAATGGTCTTTACTAAAGTCATACAAATTCTAAACATTTGCACCAAATCCCTGAATTCATTCCAGTTGGAAGCGCTGCTTTGCTTGCATGTTTATGGCATCATTTTATCACGCCGGTACACTTTAATATAAGCAAATCCTTTTGAATTTTTTATATTTTATACTTTATTTTAGACATGTCACATAAATATCCAGGACAATATGTATTTCCTCATTGACCTACAGGTGATTCATGACATAGCAAACGATGTCTCTTCTGCTATTAAAATGCAGCGCATACTTACCAGAATATTCAGTCTGGACAATAAATCTCTCAAGGTTAACTTTGTAGTTGGTGTCACCTACAAATATTCAAACATATGAATAAACAAGCACTGGCTTAACTTTGTCATTCTGCTACAATGTAAGAATAACTGGAGTTAAAGATTGAACTAAAATGATTGTTCACCCACCTTTCCCACAATCTTTAGATTGACGTTTTCTTTACCGCAGACTGAATGTTTCACCATAAAAATCTATCTATTGGGACTCTGTCACCAATCAGCCTGTATAGTTTTTTTATTGAATGGATCCAACATATACATATATATTGGTAATAATTAAGTGTAATCACACTGCAATCCACATTTGCACATGACAATCAAAAAAGCTCTTTAGAGATAACACAGTCCTCATCAACAGCGAGCCCTCTTATTTTTGTTCTCCTTTGATGTCTATTTACTCTCTACTTTAAAGTTGTACGAAAATAGATCACAGAGGACAATCATAAAGGGAGCTTTGAGAAAGGGTGCAGATAGAAGGTAAAAACATGTAACTGTGTTAGGATCCTGCTGAATGCAGTTGCTGCTAGTAACAACATCTGCTAATGCATTCTCATTCAGACACGAGAGCTTCTGTTTCAACTCTGCCCAGTGCGGCTGAACTTCTTGGCATCCATTTTTTTACGGTATTTGTTATTTACGCATATCTTCATCTCCGGTGGAGTCTGGCAGGTTGATTATGTGAGACGAACAGGATTCAAAGGCGTTAAAGAGCTGATTCCAATCAGATCAGTGCCTCTCATTTCCTTAAGACTGCTGGGTTGCAGCATAATCCGAAATGAGTCACAACAGATGATGCACTGGAAATGTGTACCTTGTATTTCCATGAATTAATCACCAGAGTGAACAAAAAGTCCTAAAACAAAACACTGAGATCCAGTCCTGGGACAATGTTAAATCAGGCAGAAGTGCTTTAGGACTTGGCTGCATGAATTATTCAAAGACCTGATGTTCTAAGTGCAACACTCCTTATTTCCTGTATGTAAATTTAAATTATGTAGATGTTTTTTTGTTATTGTTTTTGCTTCTTTTTTTTTTTGTGAAACCTTATAATGAAAAGTCCAAAGAGTGCACAAGTACTACAGCGTTGGAAAAACATTTTTTGAGTGGATATGAGCTCTATTAGCAGAACTAAATATTATTTTAAAGATGTGATGGTTTATTTATCTTTTTGTTGAGTTTTGTTCGTAACCTCCAGTGTTGGTGCCCAGTTAATCGATAGAAAGAGCTGTGTGTGCTGCACATGAATGGGTGGGTGGAGGTGAATCTGCAAATTTATTTAAAAGTGTCTCCAATTGAATCCCTTTGCTTCACGGCCCCATCACGCTCTAAACAGTCCCGTCTATGGGAAGAAAAAAAATCCACTCGCACATCAAAACGAGGCTGCACTTGGACCTCCTTAAAGAACAGATCCCCCAACGCCTGTCAGACATCATTATAATGCTCCCGTTTGGTGGCGCTTGAGTTTTCAGGCAGAATATTGATGTTGGATTCTCAATCTCTCTCCACTGCATTCTCTCCCAATTTAGATGTTTTTCTCACAGCATGTAGGCAATAATATATTCAATTTATTCCCAGAATCTTTTTGTAGCTGCATTCAAGTGCAGACTTCCACTGGAAGTGTGAAAAACAGAGATGACAGCTCCACTGAAAACTCTTTCTTGACATTGTGCCGAAGCTCCACTCATCTTCGGCGAGCAAACAAGAAGGTCTCATCAGCGAACTTGTGGCTACTTCGAGTTCTTTGAGGTACTCTGGAGTTTGTTCACCAGTGCCATCTGAATTTCACTGTAGAGTGAAGTGCTCAAAGCAAGGAAGGACACCAACATAATGGGCACCCCTCGTCTCCAACACCCAAGAAGCTTCATTAATCTCCACAGAGGACCCAGTTTCTCCCTGAACCCATCAACTCATGAATAAACACTTGTTTCATATGTGTTGCTGCAGCTTTGGTGAAGAATCAGAGAACTAAAAAATAAGATAAAAGTGTAAACAGCAAAGGTGCTTGAGCCTCAAAGCTGCCCATTAATTTTGTTTGCCAGTCAAGGCTTTAATAATGATTGTTTTGTTACTTTGCCTTTACTGCTCATAATCTCAGAGACGCTTGTTGTTTGGTTTGTTATGATGGTAAAAAATGTCGTAAAAGCTTCATCGCTGTCCTCTAAGCGATGTTTTCACTGTGTATAATTAAAAAGAAACAGTTGGCACTTGAATGTTTTGACTGATTATGGCTGCATAGAAAAATCCTGCAGGTTATTGTTTTGTAGCTAGGTCCCAGCAACACGTCACTTCAAAACTTAAATTTAACTCATTCCAACTGTTCTGAAGCACAAACATTTCTGAAAAGGTTACATTTAAGTCAATTGTCGGTTATGCAATGCTTTATTCATAAGAATGATCATGATGGAGTGCCCTTTCGGGGAAAACAGCTGCACGCATTAGGACAGCAGGATTGCTGCGTTTGCAACTGTGCAAAATTGCACTTTACACGAAAGGATACACACAAATGTAACACAAAGGGCTGCGTGGAGAACCGTGCACCTGGGTTTGAGTGATAATGCTGAGTAGGACAACACACACTCGCATGCACAAATACAGAGACACACACTCACACACTCACTCACACACACACACACACACACACACACACACTAGGCCATAATGACTGCAGCTCCATCAAATCGGCGTGGTCTAAATGGGCCGAGATTGCAGCATTATTGGTGATTACGATTGAAGGCTTTGTGATATATCACACCTATAACAGTCTATAGGGGAAAAATTTGCTGCGAAGGACAGCACTGTGGGAACTTTTGGGAGACAAATACTGTATATCCATCATTATAAGACATCTCTGCACAGCCAGCACACAAAACAACCTCGTTTTTCAGGTGGAAGACTGGCACACTTGATTGTCTGCTGTCCATTTTTCATCACCAGCCAAATACTTTCCCACTTTCAGGCTTAACATAGGATTTCTGATGTACAGTTGATGGCATGTCTATTCTCAGCAAAATGGAAAAAGGAATTAGTAATAGACCCAAGGTGCACTGATAAAAATGTATGAATGGAAAAAACTGTATGAAATTCAACCCTAACCCTAACTGAAGGTTGTAAAAAGAGCATGTTCCAAAGTCGCTGGCGGTTTGTAAAACACCTGATCTTACAAAGGGTGTAGGACGGCCTGGTCGCTTTTATATTTTACAGTCTCTGTGTCTTAGAAGCAGAATTACAGGACCACTGTCTTTACCAAAGGTCAGGTTGTGTTTAAATCCACTCTCGACTCAAAACAAATGTAAAGACTCTCCATGTTCTTAAAGGTCAACATTGTTTCTGTTTAAATCCAGTGTGTTGCACCGACTGAGTTAAAAAAGGGCTTTATTACACATCTCTGGGATAGTAACCTCAGTCTCGCATATCAGTCCAGAAAAAACAATTTAACTCATTAAGTCATGTCAGTCTGTTTCAGAAAACGTTTAGACTTAATAACCTCAGCATGTGCGTTTGTTTCTTATAGACTTATGCATTATTGATTCACCCGCTATCCAGAGCCTGCTGGTTGCCAGGTGCATAAATATTTCTGTAATTATCACGTAAAACGTGCATCTATTACCTCTAATCTGTGTGTAGACATTAATGAATGGCCTGACTATCGGGCTCTTTGCTATGCTGTGTGTGTTTTTATGCTCAGATGGATGACATATATAACTTGCACACACATGCCGGGTTGACAGAAAATCCCTACAGACCACTGAGTCCTGTTACCAGAAGGTTTTCCTGTCAAAGTGTCCTTGAATAAGGCCGTCAAAGCGTGTCTGGTCACTCACAGTTAGATAAGAACCTCTGTTGCAATATTTTATAATATATATTTATATAGAGAGAGCTAGGTTAGGTACAAAGGAGCCGGCTGCTCTTCAGGGTGTTCTATTTTCTGTACCAGTAAAGTACATGAAACAGATGCAGCGCAATCATAAAAAATGTTTGAATATTGGCTTCTTTGCTCTTTGTGTAATTTTGTTCGATTTGATTCTTGCACAAAGCTACAGTAGAACACACACACACACACACACAGCGAAACCAGACAGTTCATCTTTCTAGCGTCATATTATTACGGCTGCTGGATTCCCACAAAGGAGTCATTAAAGGTTTATTGTAAAAGGAGATTTATGTACAGTTGGATAGAGCGAAAAGAATGCGAAGAATGGAGCGCTGAGTGAAGAACAAGCCACACAGCCGGAAAAATTACACTTTTTGGAGTCAAAACCAAGAAAAGCGACAGAGGGAAAGAGAGAGAATCAGCATGTGTTTCAGACTCAGTGTTGCATAACGGCTAGTTGTCATTGACAGGAAGTGAAGGGAGCTGCTCTCCTCCAGCTAGTTCATCCTGCTGACCTTGCAGGCAGGGGCGTCTACGTGTGCCTGTCTGAGTGTGCGTTTGTGCTACCGAGAGAGAGAGAGAGAGAGAGAAGGAGACATGTTATGTAGTCTCTGTCTCTCTGGGGGTCAGGAATGGACAGTGCTCCCGCTAGCTGGCTTTTACCCCCGTGGATACACACGTGCTTTTAATGGCAATGATCTGAAACCCCAGCAAATATCAGTGTATATTTATTACATGCAAAATAAACACAGCTCATGACATTCATTCAAACTAAGTTGGTTTCAAATCTAAATGATAAAACCTCCTTGTTGGAAACAGAGACAAATTGTACCGATTTATCTGATAATCTGAGTCACGTTTGCTGAAGTTACAGGCTTTGTATGGCATAGACTTTATCAACTTTTACTGGACTCTTCCACCAAAAATATGCTGACAGGCAGAGAAACTCATTTCTGTAGCTGCTGGAAACTGCGCATAATAAAAGTTTGTGCATCCCGACCTGCAATCGTTCTGCAACCCCGCTGTGAGCACTGACTGTGAGGCACACCTGAGAGCAGATCTCCCGCTTGTTTATTGCACCTTGAACCAAAGAAAACCCTCCTGAAATAATGAAGGGACAGCTGGGGGCAGATGATCAGTGTGTCCCATTGTGTGGGCGGGGCACAGCGGGACACAGCCTGAAACGAGAGGGCAAAGGTCAATTCAGACACCTCCTAAGTAAAACTAAAAACTTTACGCACCTTGAAAGTTTTTTTTGGTTTTTTTTCCAGAACAGGGACTTTTGTTAAAGCATAAAGAAGTGGAGCAGATGTGTTTGGTGGGCGTTGAAGTCAACCTTTGCTGTGAAACACTTGATATAAAAAAACAGAAGGAAAAATTAAATTACTTACAGTGCCACCCATCCTAATGGAACCTAACAGATGTAGGACAAGGACGCCGTAAATAGGACACGCAGTCGCAGGCTATTGTAATGTGCTGAACGGGGCACAAAGCCAGACACAAAGTGTCCGCCACAGTTTATTAAATACAGCACGGCTTTGTTAAGGACACGCTCTCTCAATTGGCTCAGGAAGTGTGGTGAAAAGTTAAAAAGCAGCAGTTATTCCTTTATTCAGTGGCGTGTAAATGTATTTTTGAGTTATTGTTTATTTCATGGAGAGCCGCCGTGTCTGGATTCATCCCATTTCTAGCTTTTATATTTATCCACGCCAGAAGGCAAATCAGACTTCCACTACCTGTGAGGATTTGGGGATTTAGCTGTGATATTGTGATCTGAGATTAGTTTTTCTTCTGTAGATGCGCGAGAGGTAAAGCTCCGATTATTGATCTGGGAGTTTGGGCTGGAGTGTGTTCGTTGTGGTTGTTTTTTTGTTTTGTTTTGTTTTTTACCATGTTGCATATATTTCCATCTCTTCACTCTGTGTCTGCCTGCGGTGTTACAGGAGTAGGATTCACTCTCCTGGGATTGATATATGTGCCAGAGGCCGTAAGAACACAGATTTACTTTATTTCGGCACAGAATTTGAGCTTCATGAATGCTCTCAATCCTTTTGTTGTTAAATCTTTGCTATCCCACCACAGAGAGACTATCTGTACCAAGAAACAGGGTGCGTGTGTGAGTGTGTGTGTGTGTGTGTGTTGCCGTGTGTCTGTGCTTGCGCGAGTGTGCCTGCGCGCAGCTTTATGGCAGCGCAGTGCTTCTTGACCAGCTGATTTTCTCCCATCTGAGATCGCGAGTGAGGATTATAAAACCAATCAGCAGACGGTGATTGCTGCAGCCAGTCTGTGATTGGATCACAACCCAGCTGCCCGCCATCAGCTCTTCAAAGGAAAAGAAAGAGAGGGCAGAAGAATAAAGCAGAGAGAAATGAGAAAAGTGATAAAGAGAGATGTCAGGGGGAGGCGGCGAAGGGGAATCAAAGGAGGGGACGGAGAGACAGCATCAACTGAAAAACTTCCAAGTCATACTTACCGACACACAACGTCCTGATGCTGCGTGACCAACTTCTGTCCATGAGAGACTTTTAAAAAGTAATATAAAAATTGTTTAGTACTGCTCTCCAGTCTTTTCCTGGTGAGTTTATCAGTCTTTTTAATGTATACCTGATGAGGAGGTAACTGTATATTTCACCAGCACTCATCTTGTGTAGTTTGTTACTGTCATTAAATGTCAATAAATCTGCCCCTAAATTGGAGTCAAACTGACATTTCTCGCCCTCCTGTCCAAATGCGTTCTTTAGTATTCTTGTAGGAACCTTCTCCACTCTGCAACTTAGAGTTTTTCTTTCAAGCTCTTCCTCTCAATGAGGTGAATTTAGGGTGCATTCATTGTAATTATGAACACAACGCCCTCACTGACTGTCTGCGTCAAATATCTGCAGTTAATTAGCGTTTAGCATCACTTTTATGGAGGTTTTTCCTGCATAATCACAAGCATTTACCTCACATTTAATCTAATGAATTATTTATTCAAGATGGAACGTTTTTAAGTTGGAAGTTTGTAGCAACCAACTGCTGTACATTTTATGGTCGCTCATTATACTACAGCCAGCACATTGTTGTTGTTGGGGCCATGAGGTGTAATTATGAATATGTGCATCTGTGATATAGTGTTAGCAGGTGTTTGCTGACTGTGTTGTTGGCAGGTTTGTTTAGTCGACTTCCCGCGGGACTTCATTTGACCTGGGGCATCTGCTGCCCCTTGCCCATTTTCTGCCCTTCCGCCCCCTCTTTTATCTGTGCTTATTGCCTGCTGCTTTACCACACACTCGCAGAAAAACAACAGATGTATCCTTGTATAATTAGGTGGTGTTTGGCCATGTTTTAAGGTGCACCACGAGCATTTTTTCACCTTAAATTTGACGCTGCCTTGTTTGCGTTAAGGCATTTAAAAGACCTCATTCGGATAAATTGCTGTTCGGGTTTGGACAGAATTGTGTGTGCATGTGTGTGTGTGTGTCTGTGTGTGCTTGGAAGGTGAAAAAGAGAGACGATCGGCCTTAGAAGGAGCGACAACCGGGTGAAAAGGTACACATTAGCACAGCTGGGTCCGTCTGCAGCAGCGCTGGCTTCTGTCTGGTTATTTGTATTCAGGTCAGTGTCAGAAGTATTCTCCTGTTTGTGATTGGTTACATCAGATGGGCGCAACTGGAGACAAAGTCATTTCGTGAACCCAAACTTTTGGGACATGCATAATTGGATTTGGATGCGTGACACAAGAGAATAGTCCTAACTCATATCGACATGAGGGTATTGATGCTTTAAGTCAATAAAGAAGTTTCCTTCAGGGTTGTTGGATAAAGAATCCAGGTATAGACACTGGTGACAGGAACGGAACCAATCGTCTCCAAAGGCAAGTATAAGTGATTCTATCTTCTCTGGAGAAGTTCAATGGTATCCACTAGTAAACGAAGCATGCCTTTGAGGAGGCGTTCAGTTATTTTCATGTCTTTCGTGAATCTCAGTGGATCAGCAGAGTTCTTGCAAACTGACCAGGATTGTTTAGTGAATCCCTGAGTGTTGTGTAAGTAGTTGTGTAAATTGTGTAAGCAGTTGTTGTTGGATGTTAGCCCTTTTAAGGGTCTTCACGTTTGCCTCCTGTAAATTTTAAATAACACACAACAGAAAGTCAAATTTCTTGGGCAGCAGACCTGCTTCTGCACAAATTTCCATTTAGCAGGTGAAAGAAAAGAATATACAAGTTTCTTTAAAATGATTCACACCCAGATTTTATCACACAAAGATCATTTCCTCTGACTTTCCCTCACAACGGGAACTATTTTAAGCGTTGGCTCATTAATACACAGTGATTGGATTCATTGTTCTGCTGTCCTGATGGATGTGCTCTGAACTTTTCCTTCTCTCAACTCCCACCTCAATCCCATCTTCAATCTCTGGTTTGAATTTCCTCCCCAAGAATGGAGCCCCATTGTCGTCTGAGCGTTGAGATAAATCAGTCGCCGATGCCTTTTGTGGTTTCAGCTCATTTAAATGAAATTGCATTAGCCGCGCTCCATCAAACATTTCATAATGACAGCAGTTCTACCTTAAATCTCCATCGGCCTTTATACATTTTAACAACTGCTGAAGACGCACCCGGCCTCCGTTGTCACAGTTTATACTCTATGTTCACACTGTATTCAGATCCACCCAGAAATGCATTGACAGGCTTTCCTTTATGAGCTTATAGCCTCTTTGTGGTATGTGACTACATGTCACAGAGCTTTTATTAAACTATGAATCTCACATTAGCCGTCCCGAACACTCTGCTCTGCTCACTCTGTAAATGCATCTCCTGTGACTAATAGTCTGTAAATCTTGATGAAGTTGGGATTTTTTTTTTTTTTTCAGCTTTTAGGCTTCAGAACATTTCTCCTTTTCCCACCATGCCACAGAGTCTTCTTTAAAATAGTCAGCAAAACACGCAAATGTGACCTTTTAAGAAATTCCAAGTTTGGTTCCGAGGCTGCATCTGTCTTTACCACCTTTTTGTCACCTTGTGGGTTTCAAAGTGGATGCTGTTGCCTGTGCTCCGGCGGCCCCTTTGACCCCTTCACCCAGCATTATAGTATAAATTGTGTGGGCTATTTTAACTCCAGGATTTTTGACATTGACACTAGGGTTGGCTGTAAATGGCAAACACAGAGTGGATTGCCACTCTGCCTGCTGCGCGTTCTGCTGCAGTAACTCTGCTCTGGGTGCTATTTATACTACACCTTCACTGCAGTGACACGGCTCTCCTTCATGCACTCCTATTCAGGAGTAGTAGAGGATCAGGAAAAGAGCATGTTTTTGGTCTGTTATGCACTGTTGTTTATTTATGCCTCAGATTTGGGGTGGTGTGGTTTCAGGAGAAGTACGCTGTACATCATTGCTTCTCCTGTCATTCCTTAATTCAGAAAAAATGCATCAATAAATAAATAACATAAACAGATCATTGCAGCTTTCAGAGGCCATTATTTTTCTTTTAGCACTGTCATATTATAATGGCATCATCTGGCTGCTTGGTTGGCTTGTCTGTTATCAATATTGTGCCAAAAACTGCTTGATAAATGGGGATGAACCAGATTGTTGGGCCTTGGCAGAGGCATGTTTTCTCCATTGTTTGTGCTGATTCACTGTACAATAACACTAAACAGCCTGTAATTTAAAATCCTGTGTTTGCTCCAAAATGTATTGTTCCATAACCCATTTTCTCTCCCAGATCGAGGTGGAAAGAATCCCCAATGTGGTAATATTTTTAAATTTGTAATGCATATTTATGTGAAAACCAAACATTTATATAAGTATTTTATGTTTATATTTTTAAAAGTATTTATGAGCATACTCATGAAGTCCATCGCAAACATGAGCTTGAATCACAGGCACACTTTATGTGTATTGACTTGTGTGTCTGCCCAAATCTGTGTCACGCTCCAGTGCTCAAGGCTCGGTTTCAACCATAATGAAGCTTTTAAGTAGCAGAATGAGGAGTGGACAGGGTGTTAAGGACAAAAACCGGCAGGGAAATCAACTGTCAGAAGCCACATACTTCCGTTCTTCCCATTAATTACTTTGGGGGAAAGAAAGGTGAATGCTAAATGAGTATTGATTGTGGTGGACCAGTACATGGGGCTGGTTTCGCTGGCCTTTCCCACATGTCATTGCCTCTTCACGTCCCCATTAAGTGGGAACAAGGAGAACCGAGTGGCAAGCTAGGACCCTATTAAATCTGGAACCTCGAGATTACTCGACCGACTAACACACAAAGCAGATAAAACACTTTTTATACATCAAACTTACCAAAAAGCCAACCATATACTGGCTAAGTATAATATCTACATATCTTCTGTATATTGAAGGAACTCTTTTTGATCAATATTACAAGATCTTTGTGCATTTCTTTCACCCCAGGTTTTATTTAAATGTAGCTGGTTTTCCTTCTTACACATTTTTTCATGTTCCACCTTTGTATGACAACTCGGTCAAGGTGGGTGGAAATAACCCAACACAACAGAAAAGACTTTTTCTTTTCCTTCGGATTCCTACTCCAGCTCTCTGATCCTTGCTTTTGTTGTGTGACTGATGATTTTAATTACCTGTTAACTCCCTGTGCTCAGCAGATACACATGATAAATGGTCTGGGTGACTGTTGTAACCACCGTCAGGATGAGGCAGAGGGGCCTTAAGTACCTTTAGCACACTGTCATAGTGGAGACATCCACCACAGCAGGGGTACGTTTGGGGTGGTGGGGTGGCAGGTGAACAAGAAACCGTCCAAGTTTAGATCGCTTGACAGCTATTTAGTGTCAGAAAGGTCACAGCCATTTTTTTTTTTCCTTTTTTTAAAGCTGCAGGTAGCAACAATATGAAAGAAAGCCTGTGTCACCGCAGCAGGGGAGGCAGATTGTGGGAGATGATTGGTTGGGAAAATTGCAGCACTTGGTATGGAGATTGTAGTGAGATATGGGAAGGAAGGTAAAGATGATGGATTAGATTCAGAAGTTAAGTTAGCTGCACCACAGACAGACAATTTTGCCTTTTAAACAGGTATTTTATATCTACAGTGGATTACAGTACTTTGGCTGCCATAGAAAGTGCACCTGCTAAGTGTTGCTGCTCCTTATTTTTTTCCAGATTTTGTAGTTGCTGTCATCTGAGCGACCACCGGGCATAGCAATTGACAGATGTAACAGTGGTGTCAAAATATGCACGGGAATCTTTCCTTCAAAAACCACAGTGCTCAAGCATTCAGCCGAGCACTCAGAGGTAATACTGGGATGCATCCACGGAGGTCAGTGCTAATGAGGAAACAATTTTAATTATGCTTGCATGATTGAATGGAGCAGGTGGGTGATTTATTTAACTCAGATATATGTAATTAGAGTCCGCGTGTTCGTTGACTTCCTCGGACGGGCGGGTGAGTTTGTTTGAAGTGGGGGTTCATGGAGGAGAGCAGATGAACTCTGCTGTAATGGGAATGACCCCAGCAATTAATGAGTGGTAAAGACAAAGTCCCCGAAGTGGAAGCCATGTCACTTCAGTTGTGCCTGAGTGTTTGTACAAGAAGCACACACACACGCTCTTCAGCACACACAGATCTTATAAATGTGGCAATGCTCCGAGGTCCCAGCGGTAAAGTTGGATTCATCTTGAGTAAATTCAGCTCATTAGTTCCCCAGAGCAAGTGAAGTCATTTTCTAAACCCACACACCGTCAGATATATCAAACCAAACTAATCTGAATTAGTTAAATCGAACATCTTTGTATCTATAGAACGTTGAGCGTGCCTTTTGGCTCTCCCAAACCTTTTCCTTCAAGTCAGCCATAAAGATGGCTGCTCGGAGACAAATGAGAGCAGGCCATGAGTCAAACACGAGCAGACATCCAGAAAAGGCGCCCGTGTATCAATATGACACTTGTAAACAAGGGCAGCCTTTGTGTGTGTACGTGTTGTGCTTCTCTCGTTGTATTGGCAGTGAATCAGCGGCGTGAGGACATCGTTTAAGCTCCCGCGCAACATCAATACCGCCTCTATTGATTTTTTCCAAACAGTTAATGGAAGCCTTCAGGGCAGGAAAGCTAATTAAAATCATATGCAGGTCAAGCTCATTTAAGGACTCCCCATTAGTTTGTGTTGAGCTTAACCATGCTTGACTGGAAAATCCATCCATAGGGCATTGTAATTGACTGGTGCTTCTAATGGCTTTCCAATGCTCCCACATCTCAGGCACGGAGGGAGTTCCTTTGGCAGAATTTATGCTGCCGCTTTCACAACTGAATATGACATTTGTACAAAGGTGTGTGCTTTATCTCCCCGGGTATTGTCTTTCAAGGGAACCTACATTTGTGTTTCACGACTAAAACTCAAACTTTTTCTATGGATAAAAGCAACACAGACTACAAGGCTGATTTGAAGTTGTCGTGTTTAGGTTGTGTTTACCGTTCCCCCGGTCAGTGTTGGATCTGCGAACAGCAGAAGCCTCCCTGCCAGCGCCGTCCTCCGTGGCTGTCACGAGCAGTGCGACGCCCTAGCATGTCTCGGCCTCCTCAGAGCGGTTCATTAGAGTTAGATCTGATAAAACTCCCCTGAGAAGAAGTCAGTCCGCCACCGTCGACAGAGCAGAGGATATGAACACGTTCTGAGAGAAGCCCTCATATTAGCATTATTCACAGCAGATAATAAAATGTCATCATTGTTAGCTTATTGTTTAGCAGCAAAAAGGAGGGTTTTCTTTACAATCCATCTGCACCCCACACACACACAACCTGGGATAAAAGAACCCATGCGCACACACCTGCATGTAGTAGTGTATGCATGTGTGCATACACACAATGCCCTTTTAGCCTGCTGAATATGCTAAGAATATTTCACCGTTATCACTCATCCATGATATTATATCGTTCTATTTTTGATAACACTTTACTCAGCGTTAACAACGATTTAATTTGTTTCCAGTTTAAGGTTATTAGGGAGAAGCCAAGCATTTAAATCTATTACTTTTAAGGTGCAAATGATTGGTCTAAAGATGGAACACCGTTGACCACTATAGCTGCTTGTTTAAATATATTTACCAAGTAAAATAGAGCAAGTGATGAAAGATTCAACATCAAATGATATCAAATGCATCCTCACCACTGTCTGACCCTAAAGAGTGGGCTTGAAAAATAAGGCACTCTCCTGAACACTCTGACAGATGCTTTGTGTATCCTCAAAGAACAAAGCTAAATCCACATGAGAAGATGTGAAGAAACGTGGCTCTGCAATGAAGAGCAAACACACAAAAAGGAGGAAAGGATAAAAAAAAAACACAAAAAGAATTCGGCAAGGGATAAAAGGAACATGGGTGCTCTCTCAGATTAGTAGCTGTAGGTCTCTGGCTAACAAGCTCGCGCCCCTGCAGCCTCCATCTTTGCCAGCCTTCAGCCCTAACCCCGGCACAATTCACCACATCCGGCAAACCCTAACCCCAGTGGCCATTGACTCACTCAGAACCCAAAGCTTCCAGTAATACCCAGTCTCAGAATAAACGAGGACACAGAGGAGCTTCCGAAGTCTATGAAAGGCTGGAGCAAAAAAAAAAAGGGTGGGGGTCGTTTTACAGAATTCACCAGAGAGGAGCAGACGCTTCTACATTATGCTTCAGCTCAGTAACGTTAGATGCTATAGCTAATATGAAATAATGTGTCTGAGCGTAGTTCTGCTGCTGTCCTGTGGGAGCGCAGTAAATATTAACTCAGCAGTAACTCATGCGGGAATGCTGCAATTTCAATTAAAGCCAGGTGACGTAATGAGACGGGGATGCACCCGGTCCAGCGTCGCCTTTTCGTTTGTTTTAAATGGATGTGCAGTAATCGGCGGTTGGCTGACATCGCTCTGGCGAGCTCATTCTAGGTGTCCCTAGTTTATGCCACAGTCATTCCTAATTTTTGCTGCATTCTGTCATTTGTCTGCTGTAAACTGGCTGCGGCCCAGATAATTGCTCATTTTCTATTCATTGTGCACGATCAAACTGACTGCACGCTGTGGCCAACTGCTTCTCCCCAGATCAGCGCGTCCGAGCAAACAGCTTCGCTAGCAGCCCCGTAAATCTGTACACACAATAAATACTCACTAAGTGTTGACGGTATAAAAGGTCAGCGCTGGGATGTTTAGCCAGAATTGCTGTTATTTTCACCCCGGCTTACAGAAATTGCACGATAACACCTCCGGTGTTTCCTGCAGAGCTACAACGAGCACACACTCACACACCAAACGCATTTCCTTGAGTGCAGGTGTATTTGCGGAGAGGTGTGAAGACTAATGAATAAATTATTTCTTCTTCTGCGTCTCTGTGGGAAAGCAGTTTGAAGTACAGGATGATGGAGTGGAACCTTGAATTTGTGTTCTGTTTGCTTCTGTATTAAAATCTGTTTTGCAGCCTCGTGCTGATTATTTCGTGGTGCATTAGCCTTATTAATTTTTCATCAAGATGATCAGCAAACATGGCTGATGTGTGCGTGTGTGTGTGTTTGAACCAGGTCCGTCTCTAATCGGGGCTCTGAAGAAGGACTGGGCGTCTCCTAACAGCATCGCTCTCTCCTGGCAGCAGCCAGAACAGGCAACCCTGCCCGTCCTGGAATATGAGATCAAATATTACGAGAAGGTAAAGTTTCTTCACCTCATGAGTTCACGTTCTACATGCAGGTGGATCGTCCTGTGTAAGTGAACCACTGCGTTCTGGTGCCTCCAACAGGAACACGAGCAACTCAGCTACTCGTCAACACGCACCAAGGCTCCCAGCGTCATCATCTCCAGTTTGAAACCAGCGACCTGGTACATTTTCAGCGTGCGCACCCGCACAGCCGCTGGATACAGCTCATACTCTCCCAAATATGAGTATGAAACTACCGGAGACTGTGAGTGTAGACCAAATACCCACCCAGTTTACCTCTTCTAAACAGTACTGCTGTGGGTGCCCATTAGGCTTCACTCTATGTTACATCTCAATGTTTACTCTTTTAGAGTAATTTGATGAAGCCATTACAGCAGCAGGTAATGTCTTAAAGCTATCAAATGAGACTGGAAAGGATTTTTAAGGCATAACTTAAAAAAGAAAAGAAATCATGTGACCTGATTGTAGCTGTCCTTATTGTATTATTAATGACAGGATTCATTCCGGGGTCACTTTAATATACGAGCGTAATCACACTGACCCTTACGCAAATGCAAAGGTGTAGCTTTTCTTTGATTGTTTCACTCTTTTTTTTCCTTTTGGCCATTTTCCCCTCTTGTAGGAAAGAAAGCAGCCTCTAACAAGCATCGTTGAGTACCAAGAAAAGCGTTTTTTTTGTTATTGTTTCTGATCACATTTTAGAGAAATGTCAATTACTTGGGTAAAACTCCTAAAGGTCAAGACGTCAGTCGCCTGCCAGCCTGGGAGCAGATGAATTCAGCTGGTCTCCTCCGTGTTGTTGGCTGTATTTCCAGGGTTAGAGAACGGCTTTGTTGCCCGTCTGCTCATAAACCACTCAGGTCCGGCTGCTCTTTTATGTGGGGTTAGCCATTGTCGAGGGCTGATTTGGCTTCACTGCGGGCCTTCTCCCTTCCAAAACCACCGAGCTTTATCTGCAGATCAGACAGCGCTCGGCCGAGCCTTTGTACCCGCTCCCCTTTTATCTGGAGGCGAAGGCAGATTTGGACCCTGTCGCTCTATCGCTCTCCCCCTCCCTCATCAGTCAGTCACTCTACCTGTCAATCACTCTCATTTCGCCACACGTCTGTCACTTCCGCCTTTCTCTTTCCAGTTTGTCTCTATCGTGCTTCTGTCACCCATTTTCTCCATCCTACACCTTGCATCGATCACAGCTTCCAAACGCGCACACACACACACACAGACACACACACACACATCTGACACATCTGCTTAGTTAGTGATGTGACGCTGACAGACGATTGTCTTGTGTGATCTGGCTACTGTCACCATCGCTAACCCCCCTCCAAGTTCCATAATTACTTTTATCCAAAACAGGCGGGTGCTCGCAAACACACACGCACGCACACACACAACACACACACACACACATACACACACACACACATATCTATGACAGCGGCCTGCAAAACACTGTAAAGCCCCCACACACCCCTGCCTCTGCTATGCACCATGATCTCTAATTCATATTCATTAAGCGTGAAATATTATAGAAATAAGTTTGATAATTGTAATCATCTTTCAATTATCTCAAATTCGTTAGCCTGCCGACAAGGCCAAGAGAAGAGAAAATCATGAATATCAAATGGGACCAATTTCACCAAATGATCATGGACTAAATCACAATTTCATGAATGAATAATATTAATTAATCAGCAGCAGGCGTATGAATCATTCCACCACGAGAGCCTGAAGAAAGGGTTTTTTTTAGTTTTTTGCACGAAAAAGAGCAGATCAAACATCACCACAATCTCTGCCAAACGAGTGTGTACGGTCGCACTCATGGGAAGCAGGTGATGAAGCTTGTTAGGATGAAAATTTCCCCTCTTTTTCCCACTTCCCTTCCCCACCCTCTTCCCTTTTCTTTATCTTTATCATTCGATCCCTAATATTTACTCTCCGTTTCTGTTTCTCTAACGATTCCTCTGCTCCACCCTCAGCGTCAGACATGGCCTCCGACCAAGGCCAGGTCCTGGTCATCGTCACGGCAGCCGTGGGGGGCTTCACCCTGCTGGTCATCCTCACCCTCTTCCTCCTGATCACTGGCAGGTAGGAGTGCATCGCTGGCTTTGATTCAAACATCTGCACGTTAGAAACCTTTCATTTGCCTGAGTGTGTCTGACTCTAAAGGTGGAGCCTCAGAAGAGGTGTAATCAGACAGAATTCAGAAAACAAAATGGATTCATTTTAACTTAGCAGGTCTTTAGCTACCTTTTCCGCTCCTCCTCCTTTCTGTCTCAAGCCCAAACTAACTTGGTTGTGATAAGTTTCTTTCCCCTGTGGGGTTTTAATCTGAGTTTTTGAGATCTCTGTAAAAACGGAAACTTTTAGGAGTTTGGGAGACTGGAATGCAACGCAATGCAGCTTTTTTTTTTTTTTGTAGGTCAGCTAATATTTGAAGAAAAGGTTTTGTTCTTCTTTTGAATGGTTTTTAAGCGTTGCAGATATGACCTTGGTGATTCAAACCTTGTCATCTCATCTCCATGGATGCCCAAATGGATGCCTTTGATCTTTCCAGGGTTTTTTCAGAACGGAAACACGATGGTGCATTTAATACTTTTTAAAATGTCACCCCATTGTTATAAAACATGATATTTTTCTCCATGTTTGTATCCAGAAAGATGGACAATAGTGAATTTTATGCTCAGCTTGAAGCAGTCCTAATGGAGCGCCTCCTGTTGGTTTTGGTTTGAAGTATTTTCTTTATTTATTTAAAGCGTTAAAGAGTTCACGATCTTTAGACAGAAAAATGATACACACGTAGAAAGTTCTGCGATGGGATTTTGTCAGTTTGGGAAGGGCAGTGAACCGCA
>CAAE01007166.1:0-18815 GCA_000180735.1 Tetraodon nigroviridis | reverse complement strand
GTTGTTTGTTATTTTTTTATTTCGTCTTTGGACTAGCTCAAATCCAGCCTTCAGGTGCCAAGGTTAAAACTTAATATCACCCTTTTTTTATAATAGAATAAAATGTGCTTTTATTACCCCACAATGGGGAGATTGCTGTGTTCCAGTAGCAACCTACTTTAAGAAATAAATACTAGGAAGACTTTACAAAAATAAAAAAGAATTAAAACATGGCTTATTTTACACACCCACACACACAGAGCCTTGCCACCATCTCCTCAATGGGGGGCCAGGGGGCTACCACGGGAGCTTATAATGTTTCGCCCGATTAGACTATTATAAATGAAACAAAAATAGCATTTCGATTGGCTGTTACAAGCTGGAAAAATGTTAGCTAGTGAAATGTACCTAAAACAAATGATGAAAATGGAGATTAGGCCAATTAGTGCTGTGGACAGTGTAGGACATTTGACATGTTTATAAAGATCTCATCTGGTTTCCTATTTTGGCATTCAGAATTAATGTATTATATGCTTTGCATTTAAAACCTTTCTTTTCTTGACCATTGTAGTTTTTATACAATTATATTGAAGATTGTTTCCCCATTATGCAGCGCCCAATAAGAGACCATGGTAATGTACCATTTTTAAAAGTACAGTACTATTTTGATATAGAATAGAATAGAGCTTTATTCGTCCCACAGCGGGGAAATTGCACTGTTCCAACAGCAAAAACGTTGGAGAAAGGTACGAAAGTGCAGGAAGAAGGCAGATAAATAGAAATACTTTCTGTTGGAATGTGACAGTATGTACACCAATAAATATTATATACAGGATTTACATGGAGTATGGGTGTGAGAGGTATGTAGTTTGTTGGTCCTTGTGGAGGACCTAGGAAGCAGCGTTGAAGAGTCTGATGGCTGGTGGGGAGGAACGACTTGCGATAGCGCTCCTTCTTGCACTGAGGATGCCTCAGCCTGGAGCTGAAGGAGCTCCCCAGGGTCTCCACAGTGTGGTGTAGGGGGTGGGGAGGTGTTGCTTCTGATGGAGGTCAGCCTGGCCAACGTCCTTCTGTCCGCCACCTCCTCGATGGAGTCCAGGCTGCAGCCCAGGACAGAGCCAGCTCTCTGAACCAGCTGGTTCAGTCTCTTCCTGTCCCTGTCCGTGCTGCCTCCCCCCCAACACGCGATGGCATAGAACACTGCAGAGGCCACCACAGAGTCATAGAAGGTCCTCAGAAGAGCCCTGCTCACGCCAAAGGACCTCAGTCTCCTCAGCAGGTGCAGGCGACTCTGGCCCTTCTTGATCAGGGCGTTGGTGCTGTGGGACCAGTCCAGTTTGTTGTTCAGGTGAACACCCAGGTATTTGACCGAGTCCACCAGCTCGATGTCTGACCCCCGGATGTTCACAGGTGTGTGGGGTGTGGAGGTCCTCCAGAAGTCTATCACCAGTTCCTTTGTTTTGCTGGTGTTAAGAAGAAGGTGGTTCTCCTCACACCATTCGACGAAGTCGGTGATGACTCCTCTGTCCTCCAGCTCGTCCCCCCCTGACACGCAGCCAACGATGGCGGTGTCGTCGGAGAACCTCTGGAGGTGGCACCTCTCGGAGTTATATCTGAAATCAGATTATTTACTGTAATGTCTTAAAATTGGTCTAATTCTATGGGACAATCTCACTAAGGATTCCTTTTGCAGTGGAGAAACATATGAATAAGCTACTGAATAAGCTAAGCTATGAATAAGCTACTTCTCTAGAACAGAGGTTCTTAACCTGCTTGACCTCTGGGCCCAATTTCCCCAGTATAAAATGGCTCGGGGCCCATTTAAAGATTAACATTTTCATTTCAATTGATAAGTCTTGCTTTGATTTGTATTCAATAACTAAATCAAGTCCACTTACAGTTTACTTACAGTTTGTAAAAATAAATGATATGACACATTATGATCATCTCAAAGACATTTCTTTGAAGATTTAGGGTTCAAGTAAACCGGCACGTTTAACGCTGAACAAGGAAACAGATATAACAAATCGAGTAAACACAAGAACAAATATAAAGGCTTATTATTCAATAATATTAATAAAATCTGAATTACAAAAATATTTATATACACAAAAAAACTGCAGAGAATTTCTGATTAATAAAATTCTGTATTCATAAAATAAATTAATTTTTAAAATATTGTTTCAAAATAAATAAACTGTAAAAAAAAATTAAAGTGCAATTGCAAATATTGTCTTATAACCTGCTGAGATCCGAGAAAAGGTTTTGTGTTCATCTGGACTTTTCAATTTTCTTTTTGGAAAACGTTTCGCCTTCTATCCAAAAGGCTTCATCAGAACTGATGAAGATGATTTATTTCTCGGATAACTATGACCTGGATGACTGAGAACCTACACAGACATATAACCTGCTGATGAATTTGACAGTTCAGCAGTCTTCATTTTTGCTGCCCCATGGTTAAGAATGACTTCTCTAGAACACACCTATCAAAATCAGCCAATTTTTTATTGGAGTATTCAGTATAAAACGTATCCAGACTTTACAACCTCTAACTTTATTTGATAAATGGGGTAGGACTTTAATTAGTGAGGTTACTGCTAAAACAAACCCAATAAGATTTTTTTATATTACACAGAATCACAGCTGGAATATTTCTCTAGTCACCGTGTTGCTGAAGCAACTGCATTCATTTGACTCTTTAGAGCTGCTGCTAAATTAATGTATTTATGTCTATGTTGTGAATCTGATACACACATATATATATGTATATATATATTTATATATTTACATTATATATATATAGTCATGCAGCCTATTGCTGGAGCAAGATCCTTTTGATGAGCGGCAGCTGGACCATTATTACCATGATATGCAGAGTTAGTGCTGCAGAATGCTTGAATTTGTATTCATTTCTTTAAAGATATGAACATATTTTTAATTTTGATCCCACAACTTGTTTTCAAAAATGTAAAATATTTCATTCTAAAGCAACTTACCCAGCCCATGGCCATGGCCTCTTTTGTAGACCAGAGTGACAGATTGGATTTGAGCAAAGTTGAGTGACAGGATGAAGCAAAATAGTGAGATTAAATAATTCAGTGACGTCACTAAAAATGTCATTTGAGGAAAACCCCAACTTTAAGGACCTGATGAGCCAATCTTTACAGTCACTCAGCAGCCCAAAGACAGATGGAGACAGCACACTCGGTCGTTTTCCAGGGCCTGGCTTGGTAAAATGGCTCCACCATCATTAAAAAGTTGGCTTCTTTGGTTTAGAAGTTGTAGAAGTTCTTGGGTTTAAAAGCTTATTTATGTCCTGTGAATACACTGGTGTGATACCAAAGAAAAATGTTTCTTGGCTCTAAAGAAGATTTTAGAGGCCACCTTTGTGGGAAGCGTCTCCACCTCAGTGTCATAAATGTTCTGAATTTCTTTAAGCACGTTTGGCTTTCTTTTGTCAGTCTTGTGAATGTAGTTCTCCTGACTCGTCACCAGGTTATAGATGATGACTGGTGACACATGTTGAACATGGATTCCTCTGGCAGCAGGTGGGTGGTGCTTAGCACTCAGCTGCAGTCAGAGCAGAACTCCTTCACAAGGTTCCCCTGGCTCGGCTCCGTTCAGCACTGATATGTTGAAATCTCTTGACAGCCACCCTGCTTTTCTTTTAAAACACCATAGCTCGAGTGATGGTGACACAGGTTACTTAGAATTTTCACTTTCCACTCTACCTGTTGAAGCTGCTCCAGGGTCACTTTCTGTTTTTTAACATGGATTCTGACTGGATGGGCACCACCCTCTTTGGGACTTCCAGAACATCCGCTGGCTTTGTAGAGCAAATGCTTTGACAGTTCGGGGCTGTTTTGTCAGCAGAAGCAGGACATTAGGTAGTCAAACTGTTGTGACTCATCAGATGTGGGTCATAAAAACAAGCCTATCTAAATATGAACTTCCATTCCGTCCAGGATCTTTCTGGACGTGCTGGTGATGCGCTACTGGTGCCATCCCACACAGTGATGCTCTCCATGTCTCTTCTCAAGAAAGTGCGAATAACTGGTGGGGGGGCTCAGGCCGTCTCCAGCATGCTGAGGAAGAACAGCTGCCGCTGGGTCTTCATGACCGGAGATGCTGTGTTCCAGGAAATGTCCCCACCGATGTGTGCCCAGCAGAAATGAAATTATTAGAAATGTATAAATAAATGTATTGATTTATTCATTTGTTTTTTTCTTTTTTTCAAACTTCAGAGAAACTGACAAACTATTCAAACTCTGGAAGTTCAGGGCAAATAGCTTCGGGTAGAAATTGTGTAGGCAAAAATGTATTCAGTTGACTCCTGTTTTCGAGCAAACGCTGTGTAGTGTTGTGTGATCGGCAGCCAGGTTGGCATCCGGGCACCATACAGCACCTATTTATTATTCATTCTGAAGTAGCTGCAGTTCAACAGCTCTTCCTCCACATCACCCCTTTATCTTCTCCATCATCCTCAGCCTGTCAAAAGGCAGAGCCCATGTGCACTGAGGAGGAGGAGGATTTGAAAATCTGCCTGCGCACCATAACATGGTGACACCGTTATTTCAAATGGGGGAGCTTTACAATAATATCTGCCTTTGAAAAGCTGCTTTGAAAAGTCTGTCCGTCTTTCACACAAGAGCAGCGCAAGATCAGAATGAATCAATCAAGGAGTTTTGTGTTGATCACAGACGTCTGTGAAGATTTGAAGTTGTGTTTATTTTTTTTTAAATGCATCTTTAGAGCTTGGAAATCTGATTTTTCTTCAAAGCATTTATAGATGTTCAATCTTTCTCTGTTGACTAAAGGTGTGTGTGTGTGTGTGTGTGTGTGTGTGTGTGTGTGTGTGCGTGCGTGCGTGCGTGTGCGTGTGCGTGTGTGTAGCCTAAAGTGGCTTTATTTAAAAGAAGGGTCACAAAAGTCGAGCAAGTCTGACTGATAACTAATTTGACAACTTTAATTGTGGTTCTTTTTATCCACTGCAACAAAGCATCTTTCACACACTCAAAGCATCTTTCACACACTCAAAGCATCTTTCACACACTGGTTTCTGACTGGTGAGTAGTTGGTATAAATGGATTATTTAGTTTCCCTCAGCCAACCCCCATTTTAACTTCGTCAAGTGGACCAGAACAACTGTCCTCACTCGGTGTTCTGGTCCATGTTATATTCTTGTCTTTGCTGTTGCGCTTGCAGAAGAACACACACAGACACAGAATGATTCTCTTCAGAACTTTGATTCTCTGCCTCTTCCTTCCCCTCTCCCTCTACCCCAACCAGCCCAGTGTATTTCTTGCACGGAGATGAATAATGTAGACACCCCTCATTGTTTTTTATGAACAGAGCAATTCCCAGAATGAGGTTCCCTCTGAGGAATGTGGAGCCACGGGCCTATCCCCAGGCCCTTCCCCTTTAATCTGCATTCTTCCTCCATCTCCTCATAAGGAGGCCATGACCAAAGAGGCACTGCAGTAACTGCTTTGCCTGCTGTTGCAGATTTTTTTTTTATTATTTTATTTCTCCCTCATGACACATCCTTATCTGCTTTATCCCAACACTTTTTTCCTCCCCATGGCAAGATTCTTTTTCATCTTTTTATCTTTGCTGTTTTCCTTTCAGTGCATATCGCCAACTGCATCCCCATAAACTCTTTTTATCCCCATAGTCAGAAAACAGAGCCAATGATGGGAAGAAAGAGGGCAGAGTAAATAATTAAAAAGCCGAGCAGAGCCACAAGCCACTGAAGTCAATAACAAGCCACCGTAAAACCGTGGATCACTCATTAGCTTGTTGCCGTTTACTGGAGAAGCGTCGATATCTAATTTGATATGTGAGATGCCATCATTACAAGCCCAATCAACCTGTTTTTGACTGAGACCCAGCAGCGCTGAGGGGTCCAAACCCTCACACAAGCTTTAAGAAAGGTACAGAATTTTATTGAAAATGCCTGAAGATCTAGAAAAGTGCCAAGTTCTAGCTAACCCTCCAACTTTGGCCTTTTAGAAGTATATTTAAATTAAAATAAATAAATAAATCTCCCATCAATTTAGTCAGTCAGTTCCCCAGAAGTAAAACACAGTTATAGAATTATTAGCCCAGGTGAACTTTCAGCTGTGTTTTCACTGAGAAGCGTTTTTCTAAACGCTGCTGTACAGTTGAGATTGGTGGAGAGCCACAATGACGGTTGACCTTCTGGAACTTTTTTCCATCTGCACACAAGATTCTCAGTCATGACTAGCCAGACCTTCAGCAGATTGCTGCAGATACTGTTCTGATGTCAGCTCTGGCAACGAGTGACTTTTTTTTCCTGACTGATAAAGAGGACTGCTCTTAAGGGAACCTTCAGCACAGCAGAGATATTTAATAGTCTTCTCCAGATCTGTGCCTTCACACAATTCTGTCTCTGGAAAAAAAATACTTTTGACCTCATGGTTCGGACTCTGATTTTGTCAGCTGCGAGACCTTATGTAAATAGATGTGTGTTTTTCTAAAACCTGTCCAAACACATACCTTTAGCACAGGGAACCTCCAATCAAAGCGATCAACAGAGAAGGAAGACCTCCAGGGCTAAAGTTCAAGTGTCCTTGCAAAGTCAAGGGCAAAAAACTCAAAAAAAATTCTAATATTCTTTTTTAACTTTGTCATTCCAGAGTATTGAGGGTAGGTTATACACACTTTGACTCATTAGTCTACACACAGACACACATAGGTTTTGCATCTGTTCGTCTTGAAGCTGACAGACTTCACATTCATTTTCTGAAATCCCTCCATCACTCATCACATTTGGCAGAGGACAGAAACAGCAGAGCAGCATGGATGAAAGTGGCTCCATTGTGAGTCGGTTAAAAACTTCACTTCTGTTGTGTTGCAAGGACAAGTCTGTTCCATCTGGTAGGCTGTATGCTCTCGGTGAGAGAAATTCATCTTGTTATCGTCCGTGTTTTCACCTTGAACCAAGCGGCTCCCCTCACCACGGACTCTGTGCCTGAACGTTCTGAAAGAACTGAATGGAAAGAGGAGAGATGACCCTGTGGGGCAGACTTAAAGCAATCTTCACAGGAGGACTGAAGAGATGCTGTGTGGGGGAGTGGGGTGGGCGGGGCTGTGTTGTGCAATCATCTAGAAGCGATGGGCAGAGGGACTGAATGCTGAGAATGTTCAAGCTTTACGGCTCACGTTGTTTTCATCCATCACTTTGCCTATGATCAACACTTTATTTGCAACGAAAATAATTAAGAATTAGACTACAACAGAAGTATTATTAGCTTTAAAGTCTGAGCATCGCTCTGATAAAATAAAATCGATACGTGTGCATTGTTTTTCAGAAAAACTAAATTGAAAGCAGAAACCTGGGGGCCAAGTCCCGCTGGTCAAAACAAACAAATCAAGTTCCATTTTTCCAAGGAACAAAAAACAAAAGAACAGAACTAAATTCCCAAGGTCATTGAGGTAATGTTTGTTCTTTTACCTCCGTTGGTCAACGTCGGTGGGCTTTCAGCTGGTATCAAATATCGGAAGTGTAACCAGAGACCATAACAGCTCCTAGCAAAGTGCACATTGCCACCAAAAAAAAAGCAAGAAGGAAAACCAACGCAAACATAGTAAATCACCTAATAACTACACACATGCACCCACTGAGAAGAAATGTGTGACACGTCTGTGTGAGAACAGGGAAGCGGAGAGGAAACAAGCATCCGAGTATGATCGCATCAGACGGGAGCTCGGAGACATTGGGAAAGCACCAAAAACACCATCAACTGTCAGGAGAAAGAGATGAGTGTGAGGCTACCAGCAGTGCCGAGCTGAGCAAAGCGCTTTCTGGAGTTTGGGGCCGCTGCGGCACAAACATTCCTCAGCGATAATGGAGAGTACGTTACAGAGATGCTAATCTGAGCTGTCAGCCATTTGTTTCTTTTCGTAAATGATATCCAAAACAAATCAGTCAAGGAATGAAAGATTGGATGGGATATCTGCAGCAAAACACTCGGCTGTCGCGCTTTTTATTGCGTTACACGTGTTTCAAATTATTATTGTGATTGCTTACAGCTTCTGGGAGAAAATAAAATTAAAAAAAAACCAAAACTTTAGTATATCCTGGTAGGGCCACCCATGGCAAACGGGTCCTAGGACAGGGACCAGACAGAGTGGTCCAAATACAACCCTTACAACGAGTTATTTAAATGGACTTGAGTTTTTCCCGCCTGGAGCTAGGCCTGGTGGTGGGGCAGAATGGTGGTGCCTGGTGGTCGGGCCCCCCCCCCACTACCTGCAGGAGAGGCCAAAAGGGGTCGGGTGCACTCTACATGCACAAAAATACACACATTTGTGCTTTTAGTGGCACTTCAGTGTGACCACCTACCAAACTCATCAGAAGCCGGTCTTATCTTCGCTGCTGCTTTCTTCTCTGACTGTGTGACGTTAATCCAATACCTTAGCGGTGGTTCTTGTCTTTTTGCCTGTGTGTTTTGGTTTATTTTTTCTAGATGCAGACGACTGAGCTCTCCGGGCCACTGTACATCACCTCCTAAGTGCTTAAAGTTACTTTTACTTTCAGAACTATCACTTCACTGCTTTGTTGTACATCAGCTATCACAGCTTTACGTGGAGCTTTGGTGTTATTTCATGTTTCTGCTGACAATAAAAAGCACAGAACAGACCAAAACTGAAGGCCAGGGAGCATTATGTTGTCATGCTGTCGCTGAGTGTGTTGCTGCAGGCAATTTTCTTCCATACAACACATCTTGAAGACTGAAGATGTGTTGAGAATGTCAATTGCCAATGTGAAAGCAGTGAGTTTGTCAGTTTACTGTCCCTGTGAAGCGTTTGTAAATGCACAGTGAAAAAGTTTGTAGGAAAAATCCAAAGTGCAAAAGAAATTAATTAGCAATAAAAAATAGACATGAACTTTTTTTCTCAACTCTTTATTTTCCTCACTCTTTTTCCTTGGGCTCAAATCGTCCCCATAGTTCTCTTCTTACCACGCTTTCAGAATTGCTTCTGCACATTTTCTTTACATGAACATGACAAAAACAACCCACAACAGCTCTGAAACAAGTCCCCACTGACCAGTTGTGCTGGACTCCGTGCACACAGTCGTCGTATGAATTTACTGCACCACAGTTTTACATCACATGTTTTTCTTTAAATACACTCATCTACTAATTAAGGTTCCTCCAGCCATCATATCCAGACATGCTGAAATGTTTAAAGTTTATACTACCAGGACTTTAGAACAACTGTAAACCTTCATCTTTTGATTTGGGATTATTGCAGTGAGTCTGGATGCTAAATGCATTTATTTTTCATGCTAACAAACCTTAGCTTTCTCCAATCTTGGCTGCTGTTCAACCTGTGTTGCACACAGTGTAACATGCCCAGTACAGCAGAGCACATCTGTGCTTCTGTCAGATCACAAGTTCCATTTTAACAGCTCTGGAAGGTTCTTGTGAGTGGGAGAACATTCCAGAGGCAACAACACTTGTGTTTTGACTAACTTTGGAAATGTCCATTAGCTCACTGCTAACTAAGCTTTTCAAAAATGAATCAATTACAAAGACATGCAATCTCTGCTGACAGAAGTTATGTAAAAAAAAAAAGAAAAGAAAATGTTTCTTCTTTTTTTTGCAGTAAATACTTCTGGGAAAAGTCTGAGTGCCTGAAAGCTGAGGTTCTTCTTGGGGACTAAAACAAAACATATGTTTTTAAAAGGGGCCCCATCTCCAGTCCCCCTTCCCCCCATTTTCTTTCTCCAAACCTAAACCATAGTCACAAAAGCCCAAACACAACTATGTGAGTGAGTCATTACTACAGGAGCAGAAACAGATGATTGTTGGGGTGTCAAACAGGATGTCTCGCTGGAGGCTGTTTATCATTGGTTCATCACATGCTAAAGGCGCTTTTAAAGACACACTTTTCAGCCTTTGGTTTTCAGCAATGTTCTAAGTGGGATTTCAACACATAAACTGGCTGGCGGAATAAATGTGTTGGTGATTGGCACAGGTGGAAATAGCTCAAGAAAACCACCGTTTTGCACCAGAACCAGGTCCAGTTTACGCTAATTAACTTTGTGTGATTTGAGTTTCATGGGAAAAGTCAAACTGTCCACTGGAACACGTGAGACATTTGTCTTTTCTTAGTTGTGTCTCGCTGTTAACGACCTCAGGTGGTGCTGTTGTCCGGACAACCATTGGGAGCGCGTCTCATCCACACGACTGGATAATCTGTGGGGAGAGCGACAGAGAGGGGAGAGGGAGAGAGAGAGCGAGAGAGAGAGAGAGAGAGAGAGAGAGAGAGAGGGAGCGCGAGGGAGCGCGCTTCAGCTTGGTTCCATCTCTTCGTGCGCGCAGCAGTGGAGTGGCGAAGTGGAGCGGAGCGGAGGCAGCAGCTTTAGGACCGACCTGGACTTGAGCTTATCTCCCCCGCGGGCAGCTTCACTACTCCTGGATCTATAACCGAGACGCGCTCCTGCTGGCCTTCGAGATGCTGCTCGGACGCAGATCGTGCTGGGGGCAGCTGCAGGCTTCTTTTTTTAGACTGCTCTGTCTTCTGCCCACAGGATTCCCTGTCCGGAGCGTGGACATGCAGCGGACCACCGACAACATCACCATCCGCCAGGGAGACACGGCCATCATCAGGTAAGAGTCCTCCTTCGTTCCCGGGGCCAGAGCGGCCACGTGCGCTCGAGTCTGCAACTCCGCGCGAGCAGCGTCGGCGCCCGCGGCAAACTTCGGCGGAGCCTTTCGGAGACGCGCAACTTGGTTTTGCGCTCCAGCCAGTGGAGGGCTGTGTTACTGCGCTCTTGAACCCCTCCTCCAGAGGTTCGGGGTTCAAACCTGTGTGGTTGCCGGTGCGAGGCTGTTGGCGCGCAGAGACGGGGCCGCGATCTGTGCGTGTGAGGAGGGAGCGCGCCTCTCCCGCAGTCTGGACCCGTTCCTGGACCGCAGCATCTGTCCTCTCACCCTGCCGGCCAGATGTTGGGGACCACGTGACCGAGGCTACGTTAGAAATGCAAAAAAAAATTAAATTAAAAAAAAAAAAAAAGATAGATATGGCTGGTTTTGGGAAACAAGGTGATTTATTCTAACGCACAAATTACAAAAGTCTTTTATTTTTTAACTTTTTTTGTTCCAGACACCTTTTCCAGAATTCCAGAAATCTGTTTTACCCTATAAAATCTAATGTTGGTTTGAAATGATCATAAAGTGAGCTTACCTGGCTGGCATAGTTAGACACGTTTTGATGTTTGAATATACAAACTGAGGGAGATTCGGCAAACCTGGAGATGTTTTTTACTTCCACCCCTGATTTATTTTCATATGATTTAATAACTGCAATGTGTCCAGCATGTTATTGAGGTAAAAAATAACTAAAAAATAGAATAGGGGTGAAATTGCTTCTATGGAACATAAATAATCTAAACCGGCAGCAACATTAGATTAGAGGCTTTAGTTTAGTCGAATATAAATAAAGAGTTAGACCCAGATGTTACAGATTCTAGTTTGAAAAGGTCTAAATAACATTTCAATTACATTATTGCTCAGGGCCGTGGATTTACTCTTCAGTGATATGGTGTCACTGTGTCAGACAGTAATTTTGCGTTTTAATAGAATGTTTTACAGTAAAAGCCAAGCCAAGAATGACTAAAAAATACCTTCGAATCAGAAACTAAGGTTTCAGGTCAGCTTTTGGGACAAATATACAAAATTCTTAAAAAGTCATCACAGATCCAAATTCTGTGTAAACTGACGCGTTTTCACAAACCAAAGTCTTCTCCTAAACCTGAAATGTTCCAAACATTTCACATGTACTCTGCAGCCTGTCGTCTGACACGGCGACGCCTGCTCATCAGCGCCGACAAGCATTCACGCATCTGCAGCCTTTCCATCGGCGCCCTCCTCAAATACGCTTTGGCACAAGCATAACACCGCTGACCTTCCAAACACTCGCAAGCCGGCTGTACCACCTGAGCCTTAGATACGCTGGATAAACAGATTTAACACCAGCCCTCACACACACACACACACACACAGTGAGAGAGAGAGAAAGAGAGGGAGGGAGGGAGAAAGTAAATAAATCCCATTAATTGATTCCTTCCTGCAGCCAGGTACCATCCATTCATGTGCTGATCAAATTAGTGCATTGACTTAGTTAGTGTCTGAGTCATTTGTTTCACCTTTTAAAACCAATTGACCGCGCTGGCTGTCTCTGCTATATTCAGCCAGTCATTCAGGCTGGTTATATTCAGATTCAGATCCCAATTAGATCCACTTTTCTGAGAAAATCCAGCTTCTATCCTGTTATCCGGTGTTGGGTCGTTGGGGCCCTGCAAGGACTTCTCTGCAGGCCTAAACGTACTCAAAAAGGCTTCATATTTTTGGTAAACATGTAAATAAATTATAATCGGTTCTCTTCATATCGTATTACGAGTTTTTGTCCAATCATATTTTAGCTAGCTCGTGTTGTCAGCTGCGATGAAATCTGCCTAAACCCTCAGAATCAGGCTCTGAAATACCACAGAAATTTAGTGTCGCTCAGCTAGCCTACATTAAGGGATGTAATGCATTAGTGTGTTTCTGTACTGTATGGATGCTTGAGATGTGCTGTCATATTTACAGTATTATAAGGTGTGTTAGTAACGACGTCGCTAAAGGCCTGGGTGTGAAATGTGCAGCCCATCACTGCTGTTATGTCAAGATGATCCCAGTGTTGGTCTCAGGGATGGGCCTTATTTATGATCAGTCACAGCCTGGACTCCATTAAAAACATCTTTAACAAACACTTCCCATCTGACAAATTGGACATAGAAACTGAGCAGGGAGGAGAGTAGGCTTGTGTGAACTTTGAGCCAGGCAGGAGGCTGTCTGTAGTAATTTGTGGAACTACATAGTGTTTCTGATTCCAGAAGCTGGTTTTTTTTTTCCCCCTTTTCTTTTCATGGAAGCTGAGGGGATATTGTTGACCCGAGGCCATAATAAGGAAAGGAGGCACCGTGAAACATAGAAGGGAGTGCAGCCGGATGGAGCCACGGCTACGGCTTTAGAGCACTCAACCTGATGGAACAAGAGTGGAAATGAATTTTTTACCAGGGGACAAAGAAAAGCGCATATATGTGCATTTGTAACACCACTGTGACTTACAAAGCACGTGTCAGATGTAAAATAAGACAGTGATTACCCTGCTTTCAAAGGCACTTGTGATTATGCTCACAGTACATTTAAAGTAAATCGGCACATATGTCAGACACAAGTGATCAGATCCAATATACAACATTTCCTTTTGTTTTTTTGTGCAGCAACTGTAGGCATTAAATAAGCTGCCATGGAGTAAAAGCACAGTACTTACGGTGTGTGGCCTTCAGAAGACCCAGCATAAACAACATTAGAATTACTGTGCAATAAAACACTTCAAAAAAAAATCCACCTAATCAGGTTGTTTTCCAGCACAGAAATATGTGAAAGTGTGAGTTTGTGGTTCAAAACATTCAGAGTTTCAACAGTGAGATGATGAACTATTGGCTTCGAAATGGTGAGTTGTTCCTCTGGCCAGAGCTTTTACATCCTAGAGCTTGAAACTACTGTGGGATAATTTAGACAGTGATGGGCCATGCCGGCCTGCAGAGCGTTCTCTGCTGGCCTAAACATACTCAGAAAAGTTATACTATTGTAAACACTGTATGTAAATAAAAATCTTATAGTCTGTTCTATTCATGTTCCATTATATCCACCTTTGTGCTGGATACCAGGTAGAGTTTTTATCCAATCATTTGAGCTAGCTTGTGATGTCAGTTTTGATTCAATCTGCCCAAGGCCTTCACAATCAAGCGAGCAGGCTCCTGAGAGCTGTAAGTGAACTGACGCCGTCTCAAGACTGCGACACCAAGGCCAGCTAGAAGACAATAGAAAAAATAGATTGCTTGTGGATATACTAGCCACGGCATTTTTACAATGGACCTTTTATAAAAAGCTGGATCTTGACAAAAAAAAAAGGGGGACAAACCCTTATGCTAGCTAGCTAGCTATCTGTTTTTTATTTTGTTTTGCTTCTTTTTTTTTTTTAATTTTACAATAAAGTGCCAGAGCACCCCACCTGTAGGCGGAAACGTTTTAGTTGTTGGAAGCCTCGGGTTCCTGATTCTACTTAGACAGGATTTCTGCCATTTTTGTGACTGATTGGTTAATCAATACTACATTTAGAAATGATGCTTTTAAAATACAGGGCAACGTTTCCCAGCAGCGAGAGAAATGTTTCCCATTAAAGCTTCCCTCCTGTCAAATCCATTTCTGATGCAGCGACTGTGGATGTTCATTCTCTCAGTCAGAGAACCAATGGACCCGGTCACTGGCGATTATACTGTTATACACCAGTCAGAAGTGGCAAAGACAAGAAAGTGGAAGACAGACAGATCAATTGCTCTATCTGGATCGAGTTCAGTGGTGCAACATAATTTAGGCTGTTTTGCCCCTGGGGGGCTGAAGCATTTCTCTGTGGAACTCATCAGATCAGAGTTTAGATTCTCTGTAGGTGCCCTGTTGATGCCCTGTCAGACCTTCTAATTCAACATGTGCTGCTGAACAGCTGTCAGAAAAAGGATCTCTCTTTTTAGTTTGTTGTGGCGGACGCGTCTTCCTTCTCCGTGGATTATGATCAATTAAATGTTGCAGATCTGTGTTTCGTAAACAGATCAATGGTGTTTTCCTTCAAAAACCCATGATAACAATCCAGCAGTTTGTCTTCTGACTAACACTTCCTGGAGTTCGTAAAGCAGGCGTGAGATTAACTTTTGAAGCTTTTAACCTAAACAGGCCACCCAGAGGTTAATCTGAGAGATTACTCTTGACACGCAGCAGGATTAACCCACAGTGGTAAAAAAAAACACACCACAATATTCTGGTATTTACACTGTTTTTTGCTTCATTTGCTGCCACATATGAGAAAAGTGCTGCTGCACTGATAACAAATGTCAAGACAGATGTAGATGTGTAGGTTTTCATTTTGACAACATTTCTTTAAAAATACAATCTAAACATGTCTTCAGTGTTGTCAAGAAGTTGTGACAGAAGTAGCTAAACTTCTTTTGTCTCTGGCTTTAGTTTTGAAAAAGCAATGAGGAGATTTAATCTTTGATGTGTTTTTTCCTCTGATGATGGAGAGCATTATTGACTACTATTATCCTCATGCTAGTCTGCACAGCATAACAACAGGGGTTTTATAAACACCATAGTTATGATATCCATCATAAAATAAATAAGTGTGTGTTTAAATCAGAGTTTTAGGGCAGGGTAAAAGTTAGAAAGAGAAGGAAAAGAGACAAGTGGATCACACGCGAAAATACATGAAATATTTTAACATGGAGATAAAGAACCACAAGTGGGTAAGAGGAGAGGAAAGAAGAGGCCACAGTAGTACAGCAATATAACTCTAATGCTAAGGGGCAAAATGACCAGAAGAACAGCAGAACTATTAACTCTAAAGCCTTAAAGAGTAAAGTTTTCATCTAGGTCTAAAAAGTGCTTACCTTGTCTCTTTATCTGTACAAATTTACATAATTGCTTAGCGCCTCACCAGCTGTCTTTCTGCAGTAACCACATTGACTCTCAATTTCTGACCATCACGCAAAGTTCTCTGATCAGGAGGCAAAAAAAAAGTTTGCCACCGTTGATGTGTCTGGTTTGCTAAAACTCCCAAACCGGGGCCGCAAGATTGAAATGATGTCACTCTTTCCTCACAGCTCTGGGAGTGAAAACACATTTCTCCTTCTAGTTGGGTTCGGTGCTGCAATCAGTTTCTGCAGAGGCGACAGAGTTTAGTTGTGAAGGATCTTGGAATTCAGAAGTAATTCAGCGTTGTGTGGATTTTCTTTTCAAAACTGGAAATGCAGCATTTTAGGCCAATTGTTCAGATGATTCAAAAGATTCCATCCCATTGCATAATTTTGAGGGTGTCATTTACAAAATTAGAATTGGTCCATATACGGACCCATGTGGAACGCCATAACTAACCCTACCATAAAGCATTATGGGCCGACCAAAATGAGATAGACCAGCTTGGTCCTGACCTGTTGGTCCTGGTCAGCTGTGTCAAAGGCAGCAGTGAGGTCCAGTGAAACCAGTGTAGAAACCAGCCCGCTATATGAAGCTCTATGGAAATCATCAGTAACTTTTATCAAGCATTTACTGCGTTAAGCTGTAAACCTGACTGAAACCCTTTAAACAGACCCTTTCCATAAACCAGGCCGGGTTAAAGAGGCATGTAGTACAACGTAACACACCTGAACATCAAACTTTTTAATGATTTTTTTTAATATGAATTCACACCTGTACAAAAACAGGCAAAAAGTTTCACGGTGTTTTTTTAAGGCATTTTAGTTTCGCCATACTTTTGTAATTGCTTTTTGTGGGTTCTCTGCCTTTACAGCGGCCCCAAGGGAAGGGCTGCGTTGTCAGGCAAAAACCCAGATAATTGACAATTGCATATTAAAGCTGTAATGTCACAGCCTGTGTGATTGGCCTCCTCTGGTCATTATCTGCGCTTTGACAATAAATTGTGGCTGGCTTGCTACTTTCAGGAAAGATGATTCTGCACTGGTGCCCTGCCTCAGAGGGTCCTCGGGGGGAAAAAAAGTGTTGGCCAGAAGTCAGCCTTTAATTTGAGACAGAGTCAGCCTGATATTATATATGTGAAAGCTGCTAGAGGCTTGAACACGGAGAAACAATTTTTGTCTAATTAAAGCCCTGCTCAGTGTGATTTCACTTGTTTTCATTTGCATTATTAAAATTTCAACTATTGAACTCTGAGCGCTGCCACATAAAAAAACAACACAAGAACACAAGAGGACCAAGCAAGAAAGATCCAGTTAGAAATCAAGGGGTCCATTTTAGGTATCAAATATTGCATTGTAAAGCTGTTTTGTTGTTTTGTTTTTTTCAACAAGATGAGTTGAGGGTGGTGTTTTGTATTAGCAGAGGCAATGATGGTAAATGATTGGCTTAAAACCATAAACCTAGAAACTAAAGACTGCAGCTAATCTCTAGCATTTTCTTTTTTAGCCTAGAGCTTGTCTTTTTTGGACTTGTTTTTCTTTCACAGCATATTTGTAATAGGAGACCTGATACTTCTGTCCATTTTTGATCATTTCTCCTTGTTTGTAAATGGTGGTTTTGTTTTTTTGTTGTGTGTGTGTGTGTGTGTGTGTGTGTGTGTGTGTGTGTGTGTGTGTATTTTGTTTGTGCTGCTGCTAAATCTTCAGCTGTGATGAAGAGCAAAGGTCCGACTGATCCACAGAGTGAGCATCGAGTCAGAGCTGGAAAAGCTGGGGAAATGGTGGCTCCTCACCAAAAGAACCACACAGAAGCAGAAGGGGAGGGGGTGGGCTATGATGGGTGGAATTAGAGGAGGAAGGAGGAGTGGGACAGAGTATTAGTACAATCAGCACAATAATCCCTTCTGTTCCAGGCTGGGCTGATGCCGGATTTTCCAATCAATTTCATTTTCACTCCTGATGCTTCAGTGAGAGAGCAGTGAACACCAGTTGGGACATTATCATCTTGTTCCTTTTGGGGGCTTTGGGCCTCAAGGACCCCCACAGGGTCCGGCTGATATTCTACCAACTTTGAGTCATCACAAGTAGCAGCAGCGCTGCAGCAGCTTCCGTTGTGAACAGTGAGACCAGAGTAATGGCCTGCAGAGAACGTGTGAAGTGGCTTCATCAAAAACAATCCAGGCTGATCAGCAGGCTGACTCCAACTCTCTCACGAGCCTCGTGCTTTTATGTTCAGAGGGAACAAATCAGCAAATGTGGAGCTCCTCATTCTTTCAATTTCACAATCCAACATTTTTTTGTTTTTGTTTTTTTGTTTTTTTATTTTTACTCTCAAAGCAGTGCTGCTTTTTTTTTTTTTTAAAGACATTTCGCTCTTCTGCATGCAGGCTTTGGTCGGACTGTTTTTAAGCGCATATTTAAACTACTATGGATTTTCTCACAGCCCGTGGCAGCAGCACCAAGACACCAGCGGAGAAATGCTGTTCTCGCCCTGAAAATCTGAAAAGTCAGTGTTCCAGATTTTCCAATAAGTCAGTGCAGATGCTGTTGTTGTCCATATTCCTGCATACAGGTTTTTGTTTGAAATCAAAATGGCACAGAAGTATAAATAATAAAGAATATTGAGTAAAAACTCAAGTTCAGAAAAAGAAAAAAATGTAATCATGACAAACTGGACAATTTTCAGGAACCAGTTGTACATCAAGATTGTTGAGCTCTATTATTGTTCATGTCTGGCTTTAACAACAGTTAAATTAATAATGGCTGACATCGGCTGGGGGAATTGTGTAACAACTGCTCGCTCAGGCTAATTCAACCTTTATATAATGAAGCCCTGATCCTCCTCACCTCAATGTACCATTATGCTCTGTTTACCCAGGCTTTGTCAACACCGTGAAGCTGCCATCTTCCAGAGGTTTAATGCTGTTACTACAACACAACAGCGATTATGAAATTGGGGCCGCACAAAAGGCAACCTCTGAGGAAAAAATGTCCATCTTTAGCAGCATTTTTCCACCACCATGCAGCTGCTTTTACCCCAAAACAGACAGAACAGTGTCGGTTTAGCTGTGAAACAAGTTAAATGAGTTAGACCGCAGCAGAAATGTGACATTGAGCTGTGGTAGCTGCATGCAGCTGTAAATCTGTTTGGTTTTTAAGCAGATTAGCGGTCTGGAGTACGTGGAGTCCTGGCTGAGCCCGCTCATTGTTTAATATTACATCTCTTCCAAAAACCCGCTTACTGACCCACTGACACATGCTTAGCGGGACTGCAGTGATGTCAAAGGAT
>CAAE01007164.1:0-24075 GCA_000180735.1 Tetraodon nigroviridis | reverse complement strand
ACCAGAAGACGGCAGCCGTTCTGAAACGAGGAGCAACAGCTTATCTCGCTGTATGCTAAGCTAGCAGTAGCGTCCCGCGGTGCCAGCAGCAGGCTAAAGGGGAAGGCAGAGCTCCACTCCGGGATGGGAACTAACCCAACAACCCTGCTGCCTGGCTCCGGTGTCCCTCGGCTCTCCGCAAGGCGTCTATTGATACATTCGATTCCCGGCCAAAGACGTGTAACCTGGAACCGAGCGAGTCGTCGTGTCTGAAGGAGAGTCGGCGGTGGGGGAACTCACCAGCGGCTCCCGTTTCTTCAGCATCTTCCGTGAATCCCAGCGCCGAGCGATCGGACAGACCCTGGATCCGCGTCACACTGACTGCAGGTGCTGTCGACGCGCTTCCGGCGTCTGTTTCAGAATAAGGGCAGGCGGCCCTGAGGTGGGACCATGTGACCCACCTGCTTCAATTTGATTGGCTTGACTAAATTCTAGTGAGAATCAACCTAACCTGTTAGCTCTGTGATGACGTAGGAAACGGGAGCGACCTCACACAGGAGGCGTCCTCAATTCAGTTTATATTCCTCGATTGGAATTCAATCATTCCTCACATGCTATATTCTATATAAATTTGGCATTTTTTTTTGGGTTTGATTTAATTTGTTCGCTGTGTGGTTGGATCTAAAAGAAGAATCGATTTAGTATTTTCGATCAGTTGATTTTCTTTGTATGTCGTTGAGCTGTAGTTGTGTAATAACAAACTAAATAAACAGTATTTAAATACTATGTAAATACTGCTTTATTTGGTTTGTTAATATTTACACATGATTTTGTATTTATTTTTGTTACTATAATATTTTTTTTACTTACAAAGTCTACTGTAAATGCTAAATTTCCCCACTGTGGGATCAATAAAGAGCTTTTTCCGCGATTTCCGCGCTTTAACTTTTATTGTTCTACTCTCATACTTCCTGGTAAGGTCTGTTACCTTTACACGTCCCCTTTTTTCAAACAAAGATAGTAGAAAGATGATGAGTTACTCGGGAGCAACACTGGCAACAAACGCTGACTCAATTTAAACCACAATTTAAAGGTACTATATTTTTGTACCGACCTGTCCAGGGTGGATCCCTGCCTTCGCCCTAAGAGAGCTGGAGATGGGCACCAGCAGACCCCCGCGACACCACTGGGTATTAAGCGGGTAGGATGATGGATGGATGAATGGATGGATGGATTTGCGTCCGAATTTGATTTAACAACGGTTCGTTTGTTTCTCTAGTTATTTACTCTCGAACATGGATCCGTATTATTTACGCTCGTTTATGATGTCGGGGATCAATATAACCCTTCTAAAACGTGATTTGTTGTTTGTTTGTGTTGTTAGAAGGCGAACTACCATTGCCTATTGTCCACAACAGTAGTCCATCTGTTTCAGAGAACATCTCTGCGGGGCCCCTACCAGCAGGGGGCGATCGCGGCTCGCGGGGTCGTTGTTTTCTGGTTCCGCTCTGATCCGGATACATAACAACAGCTGGACGTGTCGAGGTAGCCGAAGATAAAGCGAGCGGGCTGCTGTTTTTGGACCTTCCGAACACTTACGGTGCGGAACATGTAAACTGTCCGCTGGTCTCTGTGGCTAGCAGCGTCTCGCTAGCGCCGCCGCTCACTTCCGCTCATTTTTGTTCACCTTTGATCGCTTCCGGTCGCTTCGCATGCTAACAATCGCCATCCGTAAGAGCGACGGACCCAAGCCTCGGGTAATCTGGTTTTGATTGCTGCTAACATCAACCAGAATCGAGAATCGCTTTGTGGCGATAACGCGAGTTTGCGTTGTTTTGTCACGTGACCGTGGCCCGGTCAGCTGACCCCGGCGGTGGCGGTTGTTGTTGTTGTTGTTGTTGTTGTTGTTGTTGTTGTCCGCTAGCGAACAGGAACATCCGGGCTCTTTTCCTCCCCGGGACCCGTGCCGCTCCGCCATGGGGAACCAGCTGGCCGGCATCGCCCCGTCCCAGATCCTGTCCGTGGACAGCTACTTCTCTGACATCCACGACTACGAGTACGACAAGAGCCTGGGCAGCACGCGCTTCTTCAAGGTGGCGCGCGCCAAGCACCGCGAGGGTCTGCTGGTGGTCAAGGTGTTCGCCATCCAGGACCCGTCGCTGCCGCTGGGCAGCTACAAGCAGGAGCTGGAGGAGCTGAAGATCCGCCTGCACGCCTGCCCCAACTGCCTGCCCTTCCAGAGGACCGCCCTCAGCGAGAAGGCCGCCATCCTCTTCCGCCAGTACGTCCGCGACAACCTGTACGACCGCATCAGCACGCGGCCCTTCCTCAACAACGTGGAGAAGCGCTGGCTGGCCTTCCAGATCCTGGCCGCCGTGGAGCAGGCGCACAAGGCCGGCGTGCGCCACGGCGACATCAAGACGGAGAACGTGATGGTGACCAGCTGGAACTGGGTGCTGCTCACCGACTTCGCCAGCTTCAAGCCCACCTACCTGCCCGAGGACAACCCCGCCGACTTCAACTACTTCTTTGACACGTCGCGCCGCCGCACCTGCTACATCGCCCCCGAGAGGTTTGTGGACGGAAGCATGTTTGCTAGCGAGAGCGACCAGAGCACGCCGCTGGTGGACCTGAGCAGCAGCAACCAGCGCAGCCGCGGGGAGCTGCGGCAGGCCATGGACATCTTCTCCGCAGGTAGGCGGGGGGCGGGGCGGACAGGGTCCTCTGGGGGCGGGGCCTGCAGCAGCCGCCAACCCTCCTGAAGCGGCTCCTCCTCCTTCCAGGCTGCGTGATCGCCGAGCTCTTCACCGAGGGCGTGCCGCTCTTCGACCTGTCCCAGCTGCTGGCCTACCGCCGAGGCCTCTTCCAGACGGAGCAGGTCCTGCTGAAGATCGAGGACCGCAGCGTGCGGGACCTGGTGAGCCCGCCGAGCGGCCGAGCCGGCCCGCGGGTCACTCTGCCTGACGCCGCCGTCCTCCACCAGGTGGCCCAGATGGTCCAGAGGGAGCCGGAGAAGCGCCTGACGGCTGAGGAGCACCTGAAGCAGCAGAGAGGAAGAGCCTTCCCCGACATCTTCTACACCTTCCTGCAGCCCTACATCGCCCAGTTCGCCAAGGACACCTTCCAGTCGGCCGACGAGCGCGTGCTGGTCATCCGCAAGGATCTGGACAACATCCTGCACAACCTGCGCGGAGGTGAGCCGCCGCGGCCCGGGGGAGGAGCCGGCGCGCTCACCTGACCTCTGCGGCCCTCTGGCTGTTCCAGGCTCCGCCCCCTCCTCTGGGGAGGACAGCGCCGGCGCGCCGAGCCCCCGGGAGGAGCAGGGCCTGGTGGTGCTGGTGTCGGTCATCACCTCCTGCCTGCAGACGCTGCGCTCCTGCGACTCCAAGCTGGCGGCGCTGGAGCTGGTGCTGCACCTGGCCGCCAGGCTGTCGGTTGACATGCTCCTGGACCGCATCGCGCCCTACCTGCTGCACTTCTGCAGCGACAGCATTGCCGCGCGTGCGCGCCCAGGGCCGTGCGCACGCTGGGCCAAGGTGCTGGCGCTGGTGAAGGAGGTGCCGCGCAACGACGTCAACATCTACCCCGAGTACATCCTGCCGGGCATCGCGCACCCTTGGCGCAGGGACGAGGCCCACCGTCCGTCAGGATGGGCGTACGCAGGTTCAGCCGGCTGCTCCCGGGCGCCGCGTTGACAGCTAGCGTACCAAAAGGTTTGCTAGCACCGACCGTAGAAAAAGACCACTAGCACCAAACGCTGCTAGCACCGACTGTAGCCACGCCTGCTAGCATCGACCGTGCTGTGACTGTAGGTATTCTCACACGTGCCTGTTGTTGTTGTTCTGTTGCCGTGGCGACCAGAGAACATCGCCCACCTGGCTGAAAGCGCGCTGCGCTTCCTGGAGTTGGTCCAGGAGAACAACGTGAGCACCGAGCAGGACGCGAGCGGCGAGGACGTAGAGGAGACGCTCCACCCCAACGAAAACTACGACTCAGGTACGAGGGGGCGTGGCCGGGGCGGCGTCCCGCCGACGGCCCCCCGCTGACGGCCTCCCTGCGTCCCCAGAGCTGCAGGCGCTGCACGAGCTGGTGCAGCAGAAGGTGGTGACGCTGCTGAGCGACCCCGAGAACATCGTCAAGCAGTCGCTGATGGAGAACGGCATGACGCGCCTGTGCGTCTTCTTCGGCCGGCAGAAGGCCAACGACGTGCTGCTGTCCCACATGATCACCTTCCTCAACGACAAGAACGACTGGCACCTGCGGGGGGCCTTTTTCGACAGCATCGTGGGTGAGCCTCGTCCCGCCGCCGCCACCTGGTGGCGGCGCGCGTGACGCCTGCGTGTGCTGCTGCAGGGGTGGCGGCGTACGTGGGCTGGCAGAGCTCGGCGGTGCTGAAGCCCCTCCTCCAGCAGGGCCTGAGCGACGCCGAGGAGTTCGTCATCTGCAAGGCGCTGGCGGCGCTCACCTGCATGTGCCAGCTGGGGCTGCTGCAGAAGCCGCACGTCTACGAGTTTGTCAGCGACGTCGGTAAGGTTCCTCCGTCTAACGGCGGCGGAGCGCAGGGGGGAGCCCCGCCCCACGTGCTGACCTTGACCCTGACCCCGCAGCCCCCTTCCTGTGCCACCCCAACCTGTGGATCCGCTACGGCGCTGTGGGCTTCGTCAGCGCCATCGGCCAGCACCTGAACGTGGCCGACGTCTACTGCAAGCTGATGCCCCACCTCCACCCGTTCCTCAGCCAGCCCATCATCCAGGTGAGCGCCCGCCCCGCCCCCCGCGGCTCCGCCCCCTCACCCTCGCCTGGTCTCCCCAGATCGATCAGGAGCTGGTGCTGCTCAGCGTCCTGAAGGAGCCCGTCAGCCGCTCCATCTTCGACTACGCCCTGCGCTCCCGAGACATCGCCAGCCTCTTCCGCCACCTGCTGCTGCGGCAGAAGAAGCGCATGGGCTCCATCCCAGAATGCCCGGCTCCCGACGACCCTGCCATCGCGCAGATGCTGAAGAAGCTGCGTGTCGCAGGTGAGCCAGAAGCGCTCCAGACGCTCGGGTTCCGGTGGCGTCCCTCAGACGTCCAATCAGGTTCCATGGTCTCTGAGGCCCTGGGGGCTGCAGTACCTCCGCTGTCCAGAGGGGCGCCAGAGCCCCGGCGAGGCGTCGCCAGGACAGATTAGATGGGAAAGCTGGAGGAGAAGCCTCCCTCCGCCAGCGCCCGTCCAGGCCTCCGACCCAAGCGCAGCAGCAGACGCTTCCTGGCCCCCAACTCACATTTTTAACCTCAGGATCATGGTGATTTCTGCAGAAATGTGACCAACAGGCTTCCTCAGAACATTAGTCACACGACTCTGGAGGAGTTCGGCTGTAGAGGCCGATAAACAGGCTCCAGCAGCGCCCAAACCAGCACCAAAGAGCCCGTTAATCACTAAAGCTTCTGTCCCAGATATGAAAATATGAATAAATCCACCAGCAAAAGTATGAAATCACCGTCTGGGAACTACCGCCGCTCACACGACTGGTACTAGTTTCTGTGGCGGAGGGATACTGTGTTTGTGCTGTGTAGGGGATGACTGAAGCTGAGGAGGACAAACTTCTGGCGCTCAAAGATTTCATGCTCAAGTCCAACAAGGCCAAAGCCACCATGGGGGAGCAGAGTCACCTGGGGGAGGCGGTCCACGCCGGCGCCATCGACCTGAGCGCGCTGGGCCTGAGCGGGCGCCAGGCGGACCTGGTCAAACCCAAACCTGAGGCTGAGGACAAGAGAGGTGACTGGTCCCGATCCTGCCTCGCGCACTCTTAAGATGCCGGGACCAGCAGCTGGACCAGCAGCCGGACCAGCTGGGATCCAGATGTTTGCTGACCTGTTGCCTGTTGTGCAGTGAGGAAGAGCACCAAGCTGGACTCCGCCATGAACGAGGAGTGGAAGAGTATGTTCGGCTCTCAGGAGCCGCCCGTCAGCCACACCTCCACGGTAACCGCAGCGCCCCGGCTGCTGTGGCAACCCCGCTTGGTTTCTGGAACCGCAGCGCCAGCGGGCGTTGCCCTTGACGACCCCATCTGATCAACCGTGTGTGCAGGTCAGCGACGGCCCCGCCCCGCACATCAAGAAGAGCGCCGCGGCCGCGCCGACGCTGCCGTCGCTAGCCGGCGGCCCCGCCTACCAGCGGCGCATCAACACCTGCAGGGCGGAGCTTCAGCAGCTGCTGCAGCAGAAGAGGGAGCAGTGCAGCGCCGAGCGCATGGCCAAGCAGATGATGGAGAGCGCCGAGTGGGAGAGCCGGCCGCCGCCGCCAGGTAGCCACCGCACACACGCGCACGTGCGCACCCGGCAGGACGCCCCGTTCACCGCGGCCATCGTGTGTGTCAGGGTGGCACCCGAAGGGCCTGCTGGTCGCCCACCTCCACGAGCACAAGGCCGCCGTCAACCGCATCCGCGTGTCCGACGAGCACGCCATCTTCGCCACGGCGTCCAGCGACGGCACGGTGAAGGTGTGGGACAGTCAGAAGATGGAGGGGAAGACCACCACCACCAGGTGAGTCCTCGGCTGCGGGCGGGCGGGCGGAGCCCGGCCGGCTTGAGTGACCCTGTCCCCCTAGGTCGGTGCTGACCTACGCCCGCGTGGGCGGCCGCGTCCACACGCTGGCCTTCTGCCAGGGCTCCCACTACCTGGCGGCGGCGTCCGACAGCGGCTCCCTCCAGGTGCTCGCCGTCGAGGCCAACAAGCCGCCAAAGTCGCCCAAGGTGCAGCCCTTCCAGTCCAGGTGAGGCGGGGGCGGGGCCGCGCTCCCCGTCCTGGCTGCGCTCTCACCTGTCCCCGTCCCCTCAGGTGTCTGGACCTGCAGTCAGGACGGCTGCGCCGTGGACATCCACCATTTCAACTCCGGCGCCCAGTCGGTGCTGGCGTACGCCACCGTCAACGGCTGGCTGGTGGGCTGGGACCTGCGCTCGGGCGCCAACGCCTGGACGCTGCGCCACGACCTGCGGCTGGGCCTCATCACGTCCTTCAGCGTGGACGTGCACCAGTGCTGGCTCTGCCTCGGTCAGAACCCCGCCCCCTGCCGCCGGGGCCGCGCCCTCGCTGCGTGTCGCTCCCTCTGAGCCTGACTCCTCCCCCACAGGCACCAGCAGCGGCACCATGGCGTGCTGGGACATGCGCTTCCAGCTGCCCATCTCTGACCACGCACCACCCGGCCCGAGCACGAATCAGGAGGCTGCTGATGCATCCGCTCTACCAATCCTCCGTCATCGCCGGTGAGTGTGGAGACGCTCAGCAGCGGAGGATGAGTTCAAGCTGCTCCTTCACCTCCTCTTCCTCCTCCTCCTCCTCCTCCCCACCTCTCCATCCTCCTCCTCCTCCTCCTCAGCTGCCCACCGTAACTCCTCCTCCTCCTCCTGGGACATGGTCACGGTCTACCGCAAGTTCACGCTGTGGCTCAGTCCTGCGCAGCTGCTCTTGGAGAACAACGAGTGTGTGTGTGTGTGTGCGGGCGTGGGCGCGTGCGCGTGTGTGAGACCGTGGACCACGGCAGGCCCCATCCTCCTCCTCTGAGATGCATATGTGTCAGACACATCCTGTTTGTTTGCGCGCGTGCGAGTGTGTGAACTTTCCAGAGCCGGAGGCCAGAGAAACATCTGGAAACACTCAGACAGCCAGATGTGCATCAAGTGTGTTTGTGGCGTCGAGTGTGTGAACACAGCTGAGCGGGGTGAAGGGGGGCATCTGGAAAGAGGAGGGGGGGTAGAAGTGCACAAGCCTTCTTCTGTGATTGTTTCTGCACTTTTTTTGTCATTTTTTTCATTTTTCACTGATCTGGCTGTGTGTGTGTGTGTGTGTGATTGTGTGTGCCTGTGTGTGTCGTGTGTGTCGTTTGTGACTGATGTGGCTGTGTGTGTGTGTGTGCAGCCGTCTCCTCACAGTGTTCATGGACTCTACTGCAGCCCAGCTGATGGGAATCCTCTGCTGCTCACAGCTGGATCGGATATGAGGATCAGGTGACACACACACACACACACGCACACACACACAGACCTGGTGTGTGTCCGGTCATCGGAGCTTCGGAGCGCCTGTGGCCGAGCGTGTCTGAAGCTCCGCCCCCTGCTGGGCTCAGGTTCTGGGACCTGGCGTACCCGGAGCGCTCCTACATCGTGGCCGGCGGCGCCAACGACTCTCTGCACTGTCCGTCGGTTCTGTACAGCCGCAAGATCATCGAGGGGACGGAGGTGGTGCAGGTGAGCGCACGTGCACGCGCACCCTCGCCCCGCATGCTCAGGTCGGGGCAGACGTGCTCTCTGTGTGCAGGAGATTCACAGCAAGCAGAAGAGCGGCGCGGCGGAGGACTCGCCGCGCCGGGGGCCCGACTCGCTCCCGGTGGGCCACCACGACATCATCACCGACGTGGCCACCTTCCAGACCACCCAGGGCTTCATCGTCACCGCCTCCAGGGACGGCATCGTCAAGGTGTGGAAGTGAGGGCGCCGCACGCGGGCCTGCGCTCGTGTGAGCAGGAGCGCCGCCTGTTTGTCTGGCGCTAGCCCAGTTAGCCGCTTCTGCTAAAAGGAACCTGCGGAGGTTAGCCTGTGCAGGGTTAGCGTGAAGAATGAGCCGAGCAGCCCGTTTCATGGTTTTATTTCCTGATTTAAATGAAGCGCCACGCAGCGAAGGGGCCGCCCAGATGTGACCCTCAGACAGATGTCGGTGCTTTGGGCGCCGTTAGCGAGGGTGTAAAGCTGCCGTTTCAGGGCATCCGAGCATCGGACGGTCCCAGCTAGCAGCCGTCGTCCGTGTCCCTTCAATAAAAGGTGTCGGCACACAAACTCCTGTGTCAGCGACGGTCTGTTCAACGGTTAGCGCGCCGCAGCTGGCCCCGCCCACCCTCCGCCTCAGGGAAGCGGATGCAGCTCTTTTTGACGGACTCGGGAGCGGTCTCTGAAAGCATTCTAGCAGGTTAGCGGATAAAGGTTACTCAGGTAGGGTCTGTGGCTGGTTTCCGTGGAGACGCTCCGCCCCCTCACCGACTCTTGGTCAGACAGAGGTTCTCGCACTCCTCCTGCGTCTCGAAGCGGTTGCTATTGCCGCCGCATCCGCCGTACCAGAATCGGGCGCACTCGTTCTTCTCGGTGTGGAAGAACCACATCATGGTGTAGTTGTGGCAGCCGCCCTGGTCCTGGTTCAGGAGACAGTCGTCTGCTCGGGACACCGCAGCGCTCAGAGGCGTGTGCACGTGTGTGGGAGCGTGTGCTGTGCTGGCTTTTTACCTTTGAAGGCGAAACTGGGCCGTTTGGGCTTCAGCAGCACTTTTGGGTCTGAGGAGAGACGAGACGGTTGGAACCACAACCAGAAGCAGGCACGTCGACCCGCAGGGGGCGGGGCTACAGCGGGCCGTGCCCGTCCAAGCGATCGCAGGTCTGCGGCGCATCGCTGGCCTCTTCTCCACTTCAGATCGTGGTTTCACCCCGCGGCTAGCTAGTTAGCGAGTTTGGTGGTTGAACGCCACCTTGTGATGTTAGCTCGTTTAGTCACATGATACAAACTGATACCCTGCCAAATAGTGAGCCCATTGACGAGACCACAACAATCCGGTCATCACCACAGACGCCGTCTGGCTCCTCCTCTTTCTCTCCCTCCTCCTCCTCCCCTTCATCAGCAGGAGGGTCTTGGTCCTGCTGGAGGTTTCTTCCTGTTAAAGACTCTCCTCGTTCCCCTCGTCTAAGGGCGCTGAACAGATCTGGCTACAGTAATCAGATTACTCCCGGTGTTTTTGTGGTCGCGTTAACAGACTCGCCGGTTAAACAAGGCGCTGCAGCCCAGCTGGATGCTAACGGGAGCTAACGTGGGTCAGAGCAGGGTTAGTGATGGTCACTTACTGCGACGGCCGCACGTCCTCAAACACTCATGCTCGGTGCTAAAGCGGTTGGCGTTGCCGCCGCAGCCGCCATACCAGAAGGGAGCGCATGCGTCCATGTCTTTGTCAAAGAACCACAGCTGGACGTAGTCGCCACACTGGGAACCAGCATCGGCCTGCAGCCGACACGGCGCTGCAAGCAGAACACACACGTTTACCACAACAGAGCAGCGGCGCCGCGACACCGGCGGCCAATCGGAGGCGGGCCGCCGCAGGAAAACCACATGCAGCGATGATGGTTCCTCATGCCAGAGAAACAGGCGGAAAGCTCAACGCTGGCTGGGCTGAGAGGACAAACAACAGCCACCGGAGGCTTCCTGCTGCTAGCAGCTAGCAGGCTCAGCTTCAGGGTTAGCGGCAGCGTTACCGTCAGCGTCGCCTCCGGCCACCAGTCTGCGTCCGTCTCCTCGGCTCAGCGCCTCACTGACGTCCAGCTGGCCGGCGTCCGCCCGCCGTCCCAGCTGCTCCTGGACGGCCTCGTCTCCCAGCTCCAACACCTGACTGGACGGACAGACACAGCGCCGTCAGGTGCGTCCGGCGCTGCGGCGACGCTAACGGCAGCAGGCTGGGGAGGCCTCCTGTTACCTGCTCTGTCCGCCGTCCTGGCCCAGCTGGTCACAGGACGCCTTCAGGCTGGGGGGCGGGTAGGTGTTGATGTCCACTGGGACAAACAGGCTCAGCCTCAGGGATTCCGTCAGACAGCGGACACGGTGGTGGTGGGCGGGGCTTACTGTTGAGGGCGTTGACGAAGACCCTGAAGAAGCGGCAGATGTAGGCCTGCTCGTCGGCCTTCATCCCGCCCACGTGGACCAGGTGCTGGGGGAGGGGCGTGCTGGCTATCTCCTCCACCTCGGTCCGGTTGTAGCGATTGCCGACGGTGACCACAAACAGGGCCACGCCCTCACACCGGGCCTTCTGGGCGACGTAGCGCAGCTGGGCCGCGTCCTCCTGGGCCGTCTGGGTGGCCACCACGGCGAACAGCACCCTCCTCTGGCGAGGGTGGCTGGCCTTCAGCAGGACCTGGTTCAGGGCGAAGTCCAGGGTGTGTCCCAGCGCCGAGGAGCCGGCCTGCTGCTGCATGTTCTGGACCAGGTGTCTCCTCATCAGCTTGTGGTTCTGGTAGACCTGCAGGCCAAACTCGGCCTGGACCTGGGCGCTGCTCTGCTGGATGGCGGCCACGCGGGCCTGGTCCCCGGGCTTGCGGGGCTGGGGGCTCACGGCCAGCTGCTCCACCACCGAGCCCAGCAGCTGCTGGATGCCTGCAAACTGGTCCGCTTGGACCTCCCTGGAGCCGTCCACCACCAGGGCCAGGTCCAGGTTGGCCTCCTGGGGCCCCAGCTTCTCCTGGATGAAGGAGCACTGCTGCGAGCGCTGGCAGGGGTCTGCGGACCCAGGAGACCACCACACCCACAGGTCAGCGTCAGGGATGGATGTGGGCGGAGCCTCTCCAACCACGCTTCCTCACCCTCAGCACATCAGGCTAAAGGCTGCGGGTGTCTCACCATAGCAGATGGCGCAGTCCTTCACCTTCTGCAGGCTGGCCACCGCGTCCCTGCCCAGCACGCTGAAGATGGCGTTTCCGGAGTCGTCGAGCTAACAGGAAACGGGAGCCGTCAAAGCCAGGCGGTTCCGCCGGCGGCCCCGAAAGGGGAACTCACCTCCAAGGCTCGGCTGACGGAGGGGGCGTTCTTCAGGGAGACGATGGCGGGGACGACGCCCAGGCCGCGGTACTCCATCACGGCGGCCACCAGGTCGCCGTCGTCCTGTGTGAGCCCGTTACTGAAGAAGACGGCCACCTTCCTGGTCACGGCGCCCGCTCGGACGCGCTTGAAGACGTTGTGGCCCACGAAGCGCATGGCGCCGCCCAGCCTGCGGCTGTTGCCGCTCCTCTCCAGAGGGATGTTCTTCACAAACTCCAGCAGCTGCTCCTTGCGCCGGTAGTCCTGGAAGCGCACCAGGTGTTTGACGTAGCTGCTGTAGCCCACCACCGCCACACGGGCACCCGTGGGACAGTTGCTCTCGGAGACGGCGATGTCCTCGATCAGGGAGAGGAGGGCGGCGCGTTGGCGCTGGAAGTCTGCTGGTTTCACGTCTTGGGACATGTCCAGACCAAAGACCAGCTCGGTGGGGTAGACGGGGCACCTGGGGTGATCTGAAACCCGGCCAGAGATCAGGCTCCCTGATGACAAGCCCCGCCCCCCCATCACAGCAGAAGGAACAACACTGAGAAAAACTGTTGGTCAGGTTGTTGAAAGGAGGAGCCTCGAGATGGACGCTAGTTACCCCCATCTGGGCAGGAAGATACTTACGGCTGGAACAGGCTGAGGGGGGAAAGAAAGAGCAGTTAGAGGCTGGGACTCGTCTCTGACTCGTCTTTGCTCAGCTCTCACACTCACCACAGTTGTCTTTGATGTAGGTGATCAGCTGACACTCCTGCGGAACAGAAAAGCCACGTCATCAAACAGAGAGGAGGCTCCTGGATGCTAGCAGCTAAAGTGCTTTGAGGTGGACTCACCGTCATAGCTGGTTTTCCAGGAGGACCTCTGGGACCCTGGAGAGAACAGGAAGTAGTTAGCTCTTCCTTGGTCTTTCATCTTTTCTTTTTCCTCTGGTTGGACCCGGACATCTTGTCTTGTTTGTGTTCAGACGGAGGCTAACAGGCTATCGTGGGTTGGGCTAAAGAACTTTAGCTGCCTTACATGTCTTTGTTAACTGATGATGAGGAAGAGGATGAAGATTACCCTGTGTCCTGCATAACCTGGCTCTCCAGAGAGGCCCGACTCTCCCGCGGGGCCCGCCTTCCCCTGAATGTGAGAGGGTTAGGGTTAGCGGTCGGCGGTGGCAGCAGAGGCGCCGCAGCTCGCCCACGTGGACACTCACGGGTTGGCCTTGGTTCCCTTTGGGTCCCGGGGTCCCTTTGGGGCCCTGCAGGCCGTTCTCACCCTGGACAGAAGGAACCCATTAGCCTGACGGGAACCTGCCCCAGCTGGGCCCTGGCGGACTCACCACTAGCCCCGGGTAGCCGGGAAAACCAGGATCGCCCTGGAAGCAGAAGACCCGGGTCAGGAGGGTGTAGACGAGTGCAGATGGTCGGCTCAGGTCTGAGGACTCACCTTCACACCCCCTGGTCCCGCTGGTCCATAACCGTCCTTACCGTCCTGACCCTGAAAACCGCCGGGGTTAGCGTTAGCAACCTTTCCACCACCTTAGTAGCGGTTTTTGGAGTACAGACCGGCAGTCCTCGCGGTCCCTGCGGTCCTGGGACGCCCTGCTGGCCCGGTTCTCCAGGTTGACCCTGAGCACAGAGACCAGCATCAGACCCACTTCAGCTCGGGAACAAGTCCGGACCACAAACCTTGGGGCCGACGACGCCACGGCGCCCAGATGCTCCTGGGTTACCAGCTGGTCCAGGTCCACCCTGCAACAAAAAAAACCCTTAGCTACCGCTAAGGCTAGCAAGAAGGAGATGATGAAGTCCTGACCTGAGGTCCAGGCAGCCCCGCGACCCCTGGTGGTCCTGTATCACCTTTGTTGCCTCTGGAACCCTGCAGAGACACCAGGAGTCCATCAAACCCTGATCCGTCTCCCCCGTCCTGGTTTCAGTGACCTCATCACTCACCACTGGACCTGAAGCTCCAGGGAGGCCCGGGGGTCCCGCATCACCTGGCTTCCCAGTGAAACCCTGGCGGAACGAACACGCGCGTGCATACACGCAGTTAGCATTAAAAAGCAATGCTAACATGCTAACGTGCTTTCGTTGGTACCTTTTCACCTGGTGGTCCTCTTCTTCCATCTGGACCCTGGACATGAAAGAACAGTTGTGAGCTTTAGAGGACTGGTTTACAGCTGTACCCCCAGGGTCAGGGCTGTCCCCACCTAACCCTATGGCTTCTTCTGGACTTCCTGTCCTCTCTCACAGTGTCCACGGCTGTCCCCTCAGCTCCTCCTCTGGACTTCCTGTCCAGGAGTCTCCTCCCCCTCACCAAAGACTCCTCTTGTGAGTCAGAACCTTGTCTACTTTCTATGCTAACACATTAGCCCGTCTGACGTCGTTAAAACCTTCTCTCTGTTGTTGAGGGAACGCGACTGTCTCACCTGTTGTCCGTTGGCACCGTCCTTTCCCGGCTCGCCGTCCATCCCGGTTGGTCCCTGATGAGGTAATCGGGTCAGAACTGAAGCTCTGCTGGAACTGGCGTTGAGGTTTGGGTTCTTACCGGCAAACCTGGACTACCAGGGTCTCCCTTGGGTCCTTGGACTGTGTTGCGAGTGCCAGGTTCCCCCTGTTGGAAGAGACCGCGGTTAGCTTGATGTTCTCCACTGGTTCCACCCGCCAGGAACCATCCAGGGGCGGGAGGTCTTACCTGGGACCAGTAGGGGGCGAACCAGCCGTGCCCCCATTACAAACATGGCTACTCTAATGCTAGTTAGCATGATTAGCTTCAGTTGAGTGATGTTGCTTTGAAGTTTGAAGTCAGTAGAAAATCCATACTCTCAGATAAGAAACCTACCGGATCTCCTCGGAGTCCTCGCTCCCCTTTTAGCCCCGCCTCTCCTCTGATACCGGGGATACCCTGATGATCACATGTGACCTGTTACTCAAACAGCCGGAGGTCAGAGGTCAACAGCTGCAGAGCTTCTATTGTTACCGGGTTTCCGGCGTGTCCTCGCTCTCCCCGACTTCCATCATTTCCTGCGTCTCCCTATAAACAAACAATCGGCTCATTTCTGGATCTGATTAGGCAGTAACTATGGCGGTAACCATGGCGACCAGATAAACACAGCTTCCTGTAATTTGTGGTTTGTGTACCTGTTCTCCATCCACGCCGTTCAGCCCGTCTTCGCCATTTTCACCCTGAAACAGCCAAAAGAGCATCAGATCACACGTCTGAGCAGCAGGTCACATGATCACTTCACCACCTGGTTGGGCAGCTGCACTCACCCTGTTTCCACGGAGACCGCGGTTACCCTGGAGAGAGAAAACAAAGACGCAGTCAGCAACCCTCTACTGACCGCTAGCATACCCAGCAGCAGCTGGTCGTACCACCAGTCCTCTGGGTCCAGAACAACCCTGGACTCCCTGAGGTCCACTTGGTCCGGGACGCCCTCGCTCGCCCTGGAAACACAAACACGCTGAGTCCAGCAGGGGGCGCTAGTGCTAATGTTGCTAAAGCAGCGAAGCCTGGGACTCACGGCGACGCCCTCCTCTCCAGGGAACCCTGGGTAACCTTGCTGCCCCGTCACTCCCTGGTGAGGACACAGAGCAGCTTCAGAGAGCCTGCTGCAGAGGCTCCGCCCCCCGGGGGCAGAGTCTCAACACACAGGCACAGTCTTAGCAGTGCTGAGAAGCAGGTGTGTTTCAGGCACCTTTGACCCCGGCGACCCTCGGAGACCTCGGACGCCTTCATGTCCCGAACATTTACACATGACGCCGCAGCACTCGCGGTCCGACACCATGTCCTGCAGACAGAGGAGACGGCAGCTGGAGGCGGAGCTTGGACGAAGAGAACTGGTCCCGGGTCAGGGTGGAGAAAGTCCACGTCTACAAGCCTTTGTCTGATAAACAGGGTCAAAGTTGGGATCACGGGTCGGGGTCGGGGTCAGGGTCGGGGTCAGGGTCCCGATCAGTGTCAAGGTTGGGGTTGGGGTCGAGGTCAGGGCCAGGGCCAGGACCACGTCCACGTCCACGTCCAGGTACCCTGGAACAGCCCACACTTACGATCTGCTTGAGGATGGTGCTGCCGACGCTCGGCATGCTGATGCTGAGAGGAACCTTGTAGCCGAAGCCTCGGCCAAACTCCACCATCTGCAGCTGGCCCAGACTGGTTCCCTCCAGGGCTACAAGCAGCAGCGCGCTGACCCCTGAGAGGCACAAACCACACCTTCATCAGACCTCCTCTGCTAGAACAGCTCTACACACACACACACACACACACACACACACACACACACACACACACACTTACCAGACAATCGCAGCCGCTCAGATTCCTCCTCCAGCTTTATCACGTCCTCATCGAGGCCGTCGGAGAAGATCACCAGAACCTGGCGGATGGAGAACCAGAAGTTAGCCAGAAGGAGCTTCCACCTGAAGATCTGCTTGGTTCAGGCTTCAGTCGAAGGAGTGTGTGAGATGCAGAAGAGTTGGAAGAGTGGAGAGACGCCTTTGCTTTGATGATCTGAGCATCTGAGTCCTGCTGGACTCCAGGACCTGAGGAGTCCTTCCTGCTGTGTTTGGGTTCTCCAGCTCTGCTCCTGAGCCTTCACTCACACCAGCTCCACAAGTGTGTGTGGAAACCAGCGGGACTGACCTTCACACCAGTCCTTGGGACTGTCTGAACTTCTCCTGGAAGGACTTCAGCAGAGCCGTGTTGAAGGAGGTGGGCGTCGCCACCGAGGAGGTCATGACCTTCTTTACCACCTCGCTGCTGTGGGGCTCGAAGTTGAAATCGTACAGCGTGCTTCCGTCTTGTCTCACCACTCGGTAGCCTATGTTGGTCTGCACCGGCTTGGAGTCGGTGCAGCACAAGCCGCTGATGGAGGACACGTAGTCGGCGATCTCCAGCAGAAAGTTCCGCAGGGCGGCATGACCAGAGACCAGCGTCTCCCCAGGAGCACCAGACCTTCTGGAGATGTCAAAGCCCATGGCGATGTCGATGCTGCAGCCTGCAACAAGATGAGTCCCGTTGGGTCAGAACACACACACACACACACACACACACACACACACACACACACACACACACACACACACAGAGCCTCATAAAGGCTGTTACTCACTTGAAGGGTCAGGGATGGGTTTGGACTGGCAGATGGTGTCCACCACCTTCTGGTGGATGCCTTCCAACTTGTCAAAGTTCTTGACGGTGAAAACATTCTCAGGGGTCCCGGCGATCTGCAGCAGCTCCAGGTCGTGAACGTTTCCGATGCCGATGGCGAACACCTCCACCCCCAGGCCCCTGAGCAGCCGTGCCGCCTCCTCTACGTCATCTTGGGAATCGCCGTCGGTGATCAGCACCAGGTTCTGGGAGATTCCTTCGGCTTTGCGACTTCCGTGTGACGCTTCGAAGTATTTGCGGATGGAGTTGAGGGCCAGGCCGATCAGGGTGCCTCCCTCCTCCTGCTGCATGTCCTTTATGTGGGCGCTGATGGCCTGTTCGTCGAAGAACTTGTTGAGGTAAAACTCGTCCTTGAAAGTGCTGCTGAACTGGGCCAGTCCCACGTGGACTAAGTCTCTGCTGATTTGGAACTTGTTGATGAGGTCGATGGTGAACTTCTTCATGGTGGTGTAGTCGTCACTCTGGATGCTGCCCGACTGGTCGAGCAGGAAGACCAGGTCAGCCTTCTGCTTCTCACAGACTGCCAGAATAAGAGCGGGAGTGTTCTCCATTAGGAGCCCGGCCGGAGTTCAGGAAGCCCTCATTTAGACGGGCTCACCCCAGCCGGAACATGTGAACAAATGTTACAAACCCTCTTCCTAATATTGCCCTTTAAAACAGAATGTTCTAGTTGCAGAACCTTCCCAGGAACCATCTAAACCCACCACTTACCAGCAGACCCTGAGACAACTGGACGACCTTCCCGAACCCTAAAGGAGGCTCGGGTAAAAAGTGTTCACCTGTGCTGGATCACCTGTGCTTCTTACCTGGTTTCGTGTGGTTGCAGAGAACCTTGGAGATGTTCTTGTAGAGGGTTTCCAGAGCGTCAAAAGTGTCGACAAAGAAAACTCTGGACGGGTCATTTCCAGCCATGATGTCCAGCTGCTCCCTACTGGCATTTTTCACTCCAATGCTGAAGACGCTGACACCTTGTTTCCGCAGCGCTTCAGAAGGTCCGGGTAGTTTGCTGGGCTCTTGTGCCGCTCCGTCCGTGATCACCATGAGAATCTGCGGCACCTTGAGAGCAGCCCGACCACCGTGCTCTTTGCCAAAGTACTGGAGGCTGTAGTCCAGAGCGTCACCAGTGTTGGTGTTTCCTCCAGGGGCCGTCACTGCACCGACTGCTTGGAGAACATCTCGCTTGCTCGAGTATTGTTTGAGGGTGAAAATGGATTGGACACCGGTGGAGAAAGTAATGACCCCGAAGCGGGTCAGCTCAGGGCCCACAGAAGACTGGTTCACAACCGATTCCATGAATACAGTGACACTCGGGAACGCTTTCTCTTTCAGGATACTGGTGGAAACATCCACCAGAAAAATGATGTCTGCTTGGGCCGTCTTCTTACAATCTGAAATTTAGAAAGATGCGATCAGAAAGTTCCCCTGTCCTCTATTGTCCTGTCCTCTACCGTCCTGTCCTCTACCGGCCTTCCTCTACCGGCCTGTCCTCTACCGGCCTTCCTCTACCGTCCTGTCCTCTACCGGCCTGTCCTCTACCGGCCTTCCTCTACCGTCCTGTCCTCTACCGGCCTGTCCTCTACCGGCCTGTCCTCTACCGGCCTGACCTCTACCGTCCTGTCCTCTACCGGCCTTCCTCTACTGGCCTGTCCTCTACCGGCCTGTCCTCTACTGTCCTGTCCCCTAATGGCCTTCCTCTACCGTCCTGTCCTCTACCGGCCTGTCCTCTACCGGCCTGTCCTCTACCGGCCTGTCCTCTACCGTCCTGTCCTGGTTAGCCAACAGCTGAGTGGTGCTGGTGCAGGAATGAAGGGATTACCTCGATCTGGGTCACAGATCTCCAGGGCCATCTGCTTCTCCAGGTCCTTCAGAGCATCAAAGTCCCGTTCGGCATACATCCGGTCGGCGTCCCCGCTGATCTCCAGCAGCTGGCTGGTGTTGGCGGCCACCACCCCGATGGAATAGACTATCACCCCCTTGGCTCTCAGGGCCTCTGCAGGTAGTTTCACATCATCCTGGGACTCACCGTCTGTTACAACCACCAACCTCTGCTTCAGGTCCGGACGCCCTCCGTTCTGGGCATCAAAGTACTTAGAGACCACGGCGATGGCCTCCCCCGTGTGGGTGCCACCACCGATCTGCTGCATGTCATCGATGGCCTTGGACAGCTGGTCCTTGGTGTAGTACTGGATGAGGGGAAACACCAGTTTTTGTTCAGTGCTGTACTGCAGGACTCCAACGTGGACCTGGTCCTTGCCGATGTTGGACTTTTGGACTAGTGACTTCATGAAGTCCTTCATTTTCTGGTAGTCCTCCGGGTAGATGCTCCCCGAGCTGTCAATCAGGAAAATAAGGTCTCCTGGAACGTCTTTGCAGACTGTGGACAGAAGAGACAGGTCAGAACCTCCCAACTCCACCCAGAACTTTCGGAAAACAGCTGCTACCACGAAGGGACCGTTATGACTGCTGCAGTGACATCAAAGCCTCGTGAAAGATGGGCCACTTTGATGTTTTCGCGGCTGTCGACATGGATTTGTTTAAACTTTAGGAGTCATCTTCTGGAATTATTGCTTTGATTTGTAACATGTGTGCAGCCCTGCAGAGGAACTCTGAAGGAACCCTCGCAAGGAAGGAAGCACGACTAAAAGCCTTGGCTGGCACTAAACACAGTGCTTCCTAGATCAAAATGGCACCAGTGGTGAGGGTTCTTGCTCAAGGTTTGTGCAGTCACACCTGAGCCAGGGCCTTACAGGAAGTGCTGTTTGAGACAGGAACCACAGAGGTTCCTGCAGCTCTTACCATCTGTAGAGCAGATGTCCGTGATGATGTCATCCTTGATGGGCTTCAGAGCATCGAAATTATTGACGTAGAAGGTCCTCTGAGGCTCTCCAGAGATCTCCAACAGCTCCTTCTCAACCGCGTCTTTCACGCCGATGGCGTAGACAACCACGCCCTGCGCTCGCAGCTTGTCTGCAGGATCCTTGACCTTGTCGGTGGAATTTCCGTCGGTGATGACCACCAAGTACTCTTTGACTTTGTGCCCCCTGGTGGTCACCGCGCGGTCAAACTGAGGTCTCATGAAGTCCAGGGCTTTTCCCGTCTCCGTTCCTCCTCCGACCTGATGAATGTTGGTGATGGCCTTCTCCAGTGACTTCACGTCCGTGTAGGTATGCAAATCAAACTCCAACGTTGGCGAATCGGCATACTTCACTACCCCGATACGGACATGGTTCGGCCCCACCCGGAAGGTCTGGAGGAACTCGAGGATGAACTTCTTCATGTCGTAGAAATCTGGGGGGTGGATGCTTCCTGACTGATCGATCAGGAAGAAGATGTCTGCTTCTTCCGTCTCTACGCAGCCTGAAAAAAGAACATCGAGGGATTTCACGGAGCTAGCCAAGCAGGAAGTCCTTCGCTCCATGGGTGGAGGCCATACGCACCCTCTCTGAGAGTAGCTCGTCTGGTGTTGACCGAGAAGGCTTGCTGGATGACGTTCTGGCACATCACCCGCTGCAGGCTGGTCTCCAGCGTCTTCAGCTTGGAGAAACTGTCCACGGTGAACGTGTGCTCCTTGGTAGGATAGGAAGCAATCTGGTGCAGCTGGGCCTCGTCAGCATCCTTGACGCCCACCGCGTAAACGGTGACCCCGGCCCGACGGGAGGTTAGCCGCCGGGGTGCTAACATCATCCTGGGACCTACCGTCGGTGATCACCACTGCCACCTGCTGGACACCCAGCTCGATCCTGCTCCCCTTCTCTCTGACAAACACCTGATGCTGGGTGAAGTTCAGAGCAGCTCCGGTGTTGGTGCCGCCTCCGTGGTAGGGCAGGATCCTGATGAAGTCGAGCAGTTCGCTCTTGTCTGTGAAGGTGTTGAGGAAGACCTCTGCCTTCGGCTCACCGTGGTACACCACGATTCCCACTCGGACCCTGTTGGGGCTGACCTCCAGACCGCTGACGAGCGAGTGCAGGAAGGTACGCACCAGCTGAAAGTCGGAGCTTCCGATGCTTCCGGATTCATCGATGATGAAGACAATGTCTGCAATGTTAGCCGCTTTGCAATCTGGAAAGAAACAAAAGTGGTAAAACGAGATAAGTTCTAGATGGAGGGGCCTTGAATTCAGGGTCCCAACGTGGCCCCGAGTTCAGAGCAGCAGAAAGCTCACCATCAGTCACCGCATACCGCTTCTCGTGCTATGAAGTTAAGAAGACTGGGACATTAAGCATATTCATCGTTATTCCCGCCGACTGGAGCCGACGGGCCTCCTCATAAACGGGATCATCCGCGTCCTTCCCGGTCAGGACCACCAGGTACTGGCGGAAACTCTGGTCATTCCTGCTCCCGGCCTCAGGTGTGAAAAAGTTTTTGTAGGCATACTGCAGCGCCTTGCCCAGGTTGCGGGGCTCGTTGGGTTGGAGCTTACGCTGTTGAGCATTTTTGACGGCGGTAAGGAGGTCCTTATTGGTTTGGTGGTCTTTGAAGAGGAAGTCCACCTTGATGTCCTGGCCGTACTGGGCCAGACCCAGGCGATAGGTGGAGGGGCTGAAGTTGAGTTGGTTGACCAGACTGCCGAGGAAGGTGCGGATCTGCCGGAACTCTGCTTGGGTTATGCCGCCGTCCAACAGGATGAAAACATCTGCAAACTTCTCTTTCAAGGCTGAAGGAAAAACAAAAGAAGAAAGAGGGGGTGAGGAGGTTTCGGGTCCCGCGCTGGAATCTGGACCCACATCAGGCTACATTTCAGATGTCGCTATTCGCGCTTCAGAATCGTGATTCATGACACCGTCGCGCGTCAGCAGCACATTTCCTCTGAAATATCACACGAAGCAAACACATGTTTCTGGACTGAACCTCTGGCGCCGGCTTGAAAGTCTCTGGACCAAAGGCTCATCCGGAGCAGCTGGAACCGTTTACAGTCCTTTAATGCAGACCAGAGGAGGAGGCAGCCCTACGCTGGCTCATCGTTCCTCCTCAAGCCTGTTTTTCTAAAGGCTCCACATTAACCACAGATTTAATTTAGCAAATCAAAGCGTCGCTGTCACTTAAATCAAGTTTTGATTTGTCCAACTCTGGTTACTGTGGTGGGAACCCAGCTGTCTCATAGGTGGACTCAGTAGAACTCCACATATTTGCCTTTTGTCTTACTGGATGCACCGTGAGCTGCAGCGGCACCAACGTGGTCTCTGTTCCTACCAAACAGCATCCAGGCTCTCGGGCCGCCATTGTTCTCCGCTAACTTCACCAACCACGTTGGGTAGAGGCATCACCTGCCAACTACAACCGGTACCGTCGGCACAGCCTGTGATCACACAAACCAACCTTATGCTAGCCTTTGCTACCCTAGCCAGCCCAGCTGCTGTAAATCCGCCAGACGTGTGTTGAGCCGTGTCTCTGTCCTACCTTGGTGCTGGTCTTCCATGGACACACACATGGTCTCAAGGAGCCTCTCCGTCAGCCTCTTCAGGGCCTGGAAACTATCGATGGTGAACTTGAAGCGCTCTGACGGCCGGTTGGCGATGGACTTCAGCTCGCCCTGGTTGGCGTTCCCTACCCCGATGGCGAACACAATGACCCCGTGTTTCCTCAGCTCTCGTGCTGGAACCACCACGTCGTCGGTAGAATCTCCATCCGTGATGACCACGGCGATCTGAGGCACCCGCTGGTCGGCTCGACTTCCTGCCTTTTTGGTGAAATACTGTTTGCGCAGGAAGTTTATGGCCTTTCCAGTTTCTGTGCCGCCGTTTCGGTAGGGGAAAGACTCAAAGGCAGCCAGCAGGTTCATCTTTTCAATGTGATACTTCAGCAGGAACTCCTGGTGGGGCTCGTCGCTGGAAACTGAGCCAAGCCGATCCGGATGTTGTCGGGGCTGACGTTGAGGCCCGAGGCCAGGCTGCGCAGAAACAGCCGGACTTCCTGAAAGTTGCTCGGACCGATGCTGGAGGAGCCGTCGACCAGGAAGACGATGTCGGCTACGGTGGCCGTGGTGCATTCTGGACAGAGAGGAGAAAGAAAGGTCAGCGCACACGTGTGCCACTAGCACAGCTAACTCCGCTAACTCAGCTAACACAGCTAACCCACAGCTGCAGAGAGGTGATTTCCCAGAGTGGGTGTGGCCACAGCGCTGTGGGTCCGCTAATGTACACGCTGATGTACAGAAACAGGTTTGTGATGTTAGCTGTGACCAGAACAACCAGATGTTTCCAGGTTCTCATGTCTCGTGTTCTCCATCAACCAGGAGTAGAACTTTCTGCAGGACCAGGCGGCGGCGGTCTTCTCCCACATGTCTGCGCTCACACGTGTTCGGCGCTCTGACCTACAGGGACATTCTGATGATGAAGATCCAGGCGAGGATGAGGATGAAGCTCAGGCCTCAGGGCTTCTGGTTCAGCTCAAGAACAGCTGGCGTCTCTAATCAGAGCGGAGTTCTGAACGTCCGCCGTGTGTTTACGAGAAGAGTCAAACATTTGCTCTGTAGGTCTGTGTGTGTGTGTGTGTGTGTGTGTGTGTGTGTGTGTGTGTGTGTGTGTGTGTGTGTTTATACAAACCTATAGCTTGTTAGGCTTGGTGATGTAATGGAGGCTCTTTAGCCTGCTGGTATGCAGGAAGTGAAGTCAACTTAATCACACCCACCTGTCTGTTGAGCGGCGTTGCCGTAGAAACCGGCTGCCAGGATGAGGATGAGGAGGAGACTCCGCCTTCCCTCCATGTTCTCAGGTTTCTGCCTTCCTGTAACAAAGTCAAAGTGGACCATAAATGTGGATCTGGTTCCCATCTGGGGCCCTTAAACGGGAACAGGACATACCAGCCGCCACTGAACTTTACAGCTTTTTCAATTTTCCCAGGAAGAAAATCACATCTGGGCCGTTATTAAAAACAAGTCGCTGATGTCCAACCGTTAAGCTAGGTGGTATCTTGCTTAGCACAGACCGTCAGGCTACTGCCTCCAGAAGGTCATGGGAGGCCAGCTAGTTAGCATGCTAACCCAGACGGACGCTAGCGTTTTCACTGACCTGATAAATTCAGAGAAAGTAAAAACCCTCATCTGGATTTGATCTTAAGCTGATAAAGAAAAACACAGCTTTGGTTTGGTTCCAACCGTTGACATGAAACCTGAGCATCACGTCAGAGTTAAACGCTGTGGCCGTTTCCTTTTGTTGGAGTGTTATCAGACGCTGTTGTTGATAGAGGAGGTCAGCAGTCAGTCAGTCAGTCAGTCAGTCACACATCTGGACGGCTGTAGCTGGACTCCTGGCCTCCAGGTGGCAACGGACCAGGAGCTACAGCAGCGCAACCAGCGTGGAAACATAGCTGGAGACCGGCTCAGCTCGAGGCCTTCGCCTCCTCCTGCCTCGGACGGCCACCGTGGCT
>CAAE01007160.1:0-20468 GCA_000180735.1 Tetraodon nigroviridis | reverse complement strand
AGTCATTACAGCTACACAAAGTAAACTTCAATTTGCACTCTTTAGACCGTGTACAAATGAAAATCCATATCATGTGAATTTCCCAGAACCTTGACTGTTCACAGTTGCACATAAAGATAAATAACATCTAAAAACTTGCTCATAATATATAAAAAAAAAAAACTGGCACAAGGGTAGATGGTTGCAAGATAATGAGGTGCAGGTAAGTAAAGGCATGCTGGAAAGACAAAATCAGACAAGAACGTTCAGTTATAAAAACATCAAAGAACAAGTTTATATCAAAGTCAAAAATAATAAACTGAAATTTAACTCAGAAAATTTTAAGAAAAAAAAACAAAAACCCAACCCTATGAAACAAACAAAAGAAGAGCAACTAAATGTTTAAGAGTAACAGTGTAAAAAAATAAAATAAAAATTGAAACCGTAACTAGACTCAACACTGCATACTTTCATAAACAGCACTTCAATGGTTATTGAACTCATAATGAGTAAGCAACCTTGTACAAATAAGTAAGAGGTAAAAAAAGCCATGTAAACTTTTTGATATAGTTGAATTGTGAATTCCTGGAAGAGCTGCATGACAGGGAAATGTTCAGGGAAACATTTTACTACCTTTGTACTCTTTCCATTCAATATCTCTCCTAACTGTTTATATGAAGTGGAATGTGCAGAATCAAGCCTAAAAATATATGTACACATAAGCCACCTTGATGACAGTGGTGTATTAAATCCAAGTTTTGTTTGACAGTTAAACGATTTCTCCTCTTTTTCTGTGATGGGAAATCCTCCATCTATTTAGGCGAAGGGCACTAACCTACAAGCACTGGCCTAATTTTTCTTAACTGAAGTGTAAACGCCACAAAACATCAAATGAAAAGTGTTTTGATGTAAAGCCATTTTTACATTGTAACTGCTGCAGAGCTGTGATTTAACCTACCAAAATGTGTTTATGCTGTGCTGGAGATGGGTTCGACTATTCACCAGGTGCTTTATAACTTATGTCTGCTTTAGGGAAAGACACTGAGGTATGGAATACCTACTTCAAACCAGACGCTCAGATCAGTCATGTAGGTTCTATAATTTCTCACACTTTTTTGTATTCAATGTTTCTTCAGCCTTTGTCTGAATCATTATTGCAGTTATATACAGTTAATAAACAAATAAATTACCACAATCTCTGTGGTATACATGACGTGGTATATTTTCAGTCAGGACTCGGGGCTTTTGGTGACAAGTGCTTTGACAGGGAGCCCTGGGAAAGATCTCATTGCTAAATATGGAGAGCTCTAAAAAAAATGCTGATGTCCAGTTGCCACAGAAATAAACAAGAGCTGTAATGGATGAGTTGCAACCCCCCCCGCCCCCCTTCACCCATGACCCCTGCATTGGTCAGAAGTAAGACTTAAAGAAGCATTGTAGCCTTGGGGCTGAGTGAATAGGGAGGGAGGTGACAGCAGTGATGGCAGTGGCAGTGGGGCTGCATATGAGGTGGGTGGGGGTTCAGCTGTGGTGATAGACCAATTTCCCACAACTGCGAAAAGAAGGGCATGATTGATGAGGGCCGGTATTAGTGAAAGAAGGCCCATCACATGTAATCATATAAATACTTATTCAGCTTAAATTCAGCCTGGCAAATTCAACAAGACTTATGCAGTTGCTACAGCTATTATCAGAAGAAAAATTATATCTTGCATAATTATTCATAGCTAAACAAGGCTTTGTTAGGAACTAATGCTTTTCTCTGTCAGTGTCTAGAAGAGCAGGTATGATCTTGAAACTTATTAGAAAGAAGCCATTTCAACAACAAACAAAAAGCCCAACGAGAGCCACCAAAAGATGAGCCATTTCCTCAGAAGAGAACTCAGCAGTTCACTTACATCTACTATAGAAACAGGGCACTCTTTTGAGGACTTCTGTAAAGATCACTGGTTTAAAAGGGGTGTGAATGAAGTCACCTATGTCAAGTTGGTCTGTCTTTAAACAAAGTAAACATTCATCCCTTTTTATAAGAGTTGGTGACTCATCATTTTGTGACCCCAGAGACAAAGGGGAAGCACCCACAAATGGAACTTGGCCAAAACAACTCTCAGATGACCACCCAGATCATTAGCATGCTAATGGTCCACAGGGACTCTATTTTCAAGCTCAGACTCCATCTGATTTGGAAAAGAGGTGAAAGATCTTTAAGAACAAATCCAGTTCTTCATAGATTTTAAGTTTTGAATCACAATGACATGGATAAATTAGAACCTACATGGATAAATAATGTTTTGGGAATGTGATTTAGGAATAAGAATTAAAAATAAGATAAAATAAACATCCTCAAAATCTTTGAATGAGACTTAATAGAGGAATTAAGAAGCAAAGAAGGAGACTGGCTTTCTTCTTCTGGAAGTATCTGCAGCAGACTTCTACCACCTAAATTTGGTGCTGTGCTGAACCTGTCGACTTCTGGAAAGTAATAAATTACAAAAAAAACTGTGTTTTTTCAATCAAATCAACATAGTAAATACACCACATTGCTTTCTTTCTTACACTATCCTTTGTTATCCTCACCAGGGTGGGGGTGATAGGACATTTGTTTCCTCTCTTTGTTCATCACCAGTCAGATGGGGCCAAAACCCAAAGCGAGATTATTTGCATTAGCCTGATAGCAGGCTGTAGGGAAGGCATTCCCAAGAGCATCTCCAAAATGGCAGGTCTACCTATCTTACCACACCTCACTCACATGTTATAGGAACTGTTGCAACATCATGTATGTCTGCATCATATTAGGATAAACAACACAAATAAAAGATAGATGGGCATATAAAAAAGAAGGGAGCATATTCTGGAAGATTCCTAGACAATTTTAGTGTCATTGTGAAATTATCATTACTTTTTTGTGAGTAGCAACTAAAACAGACAATAAATATGTGCTGTTACTACTCTTTTAAGGTGATAATACAAGGTAGAACACAGAGTTCAAAGGAAGCTAATAGATAAGCATAACTTTGAGTGCAACAATTTTTTTTGTTTGTTTGTTTGTTTGTTTTGTTTTGTTTATACAATGATAAGGTCTTTCTTTCCACAATGTAGCTGCAAGATGACACAAGCCAGTGTCTTATTATGCCAGTCCCAAGCCAAGATAAATACATAGGGTTGTGTCAGGAAGGGCATCTGATGTAAAACTTATGCCAAAATAACCATGCGAACCACAAACATAACTTTCATACCGGATTAGTCAAGGCCCAAATTAACGCAACCCTCATTTGCTACTGTTGATCTCCAGGGTGCCGATGGAAATTAGACTACTGTTGGTCGAAAAAGGAGAGGAGGAATGTGAGTCCGTAGGAAGAAGCAGAGGAAAAACACCAGGAGTCTAGGACTGAAAGTAGGGACTTTGAATGTTGGAACTATGGCAGAAAAAAGGTAGGGAGTTTGTTGACATGATGGAGAAGGGAAAGGTAGACATATTGTGTGTCCAGGAGACCAGGTGGAAAGGTAGCAAGGCTATAAGTTTAGGAGCAGGTTTCAAGTTGTTCTATCATGATGTAGAAAACGTTCTGAAGGCTTCTCATCGTTTTGCTTTGCAGCTGCATGTCTTCCTCTGCTCTCCTCTTCTCTCCTCTCCTTTCCTCTCCTCTTTTAGAAATAAAATGTTGCTCTTCAAGGCTGACATATAAAGTCATACATATAAGCTATTTATTTGAGCACCTCATTTCTAATAAATTGCATAGTGCAGTGACAACTTTAAAAAAAAAAAAAATAAAATAATGCTGTGAAATGCTATAAAAAAAATAGCATAGTTTGTGTTGTTTTACATTCATGGGAGGTCTATTAACAAATGGTGCTCGCATTTTATTTGTGATTTTGGTGAGAAGGAAAATGTTCTCCACATTGAATAACTCCTAATCACCACTCCCTACTGCTGCTGTGACAAGCCTACCTGCCTGTATGTTTTCAAACTCATCCTTGCCAATGCCTGAACACAATGCCCGAATTGTCCACATGCATGGCCAAAGAAAAAAGGTGAACTACAATGGACAGGAGATAAGGTTACAAACTCTCCTTATACCCACAGGTGGTGAACCCTAAGCTTTTAAAACATTAACTGGTTTCCCAACCCTATGTCATCTTTACCAACTCCACTCCTCCTCCTCCTTCTCCTCAGAAAGACAATGAGACAAAAGATGAGCAGGTATAACAGAGAATTTTGTTTAATTACAGGGAACTAAGTTACCTAACCCAAGTTACCTCTCAACACCTGACTTAGATCCATGAGTAAGAACACACACTTAGCAATAACTCAGCTACTATCTCACATTGAATCCTACTGATCTGTACCATCACTATTATATTTATCTGTGTCCCAGTCTCCTCATGTACAGATTAGCCAAACACACAGTATGTCTGTATGTTTTGTCTTTAGCCTCTAATGTTAGCCTCTGTGAATAATCTTTGATTGAGATATATCTTTTAACCTACGTAAGAAAAGCTCTTTATAAAGCCTTTTTTATTTGGGAATTTTTTTCAGGGGCAAAAAAAGTGGCCAAAGATCCAGACACTGGTTTGTTCCTTCTATACTACATTGTTGCAATTCATTGTTATCAGGATAAACAGAAGAATTCTTTGAGAAGCCTGTGGCTAGAGTTCTGGTACAAATTGGTACACCTTGACACCTTACTCCTGTGCTGGTTTATCTTCATTTGCTGCCCATAAAACCCTAAACAGATTAAATAGCCTTCTCCCTGGCCTATTAGCTCATCAGGAAGAAGCTTGTAGCACTATATCAGGTGTCGTTCAAATCTAGAAGATGAGAAGTAAGCACTTATTTGTGTTACTTAGTGGATTGCATAATCCTTTGCAAATCCCTCTGCATATCATAAATATAATATATAATATATCCAAAAAATGAATGACTATGAATAGTTGTGCACTGACCTGTTACATTCTAACCCCACTGACTCACTAGCTTTGATTGCTGAGCGTAATAAGGTGTTTGTGTTTGTCATATATCTGGTCTGTCCTCTGTCTACTCTTCCCCTCTTCTCTCTCTTTACCCAGCAGAAGGGTCCCCCTGAGCCTGCTTAAGTTTCTCCGCATTAAGGACCTGCTGGGGGTATAGACTTGGTCCACAGTTCCACAGCCAGGACAAAACTGCATTGCTCTCCCTGAAACCGAGGTACGACTATCGGGCTGACTGTCCTCTCCATTATCCCTGAATGGATTCTACCAGAGAGGCTGAGCCGTGCGATCCTCCTATAACTAGAACACACCCTCCAGTCCTCCTTAAAAAAAGGAACCACCACTCTGGTTTGTTAATCCAGTGGCACTGCCCCTTGATGTCCATGTGATGTTGCAGTTGTGTCAACCATGACAGCCCTACAACATCCAGTACTTTAAGGAACTCTGGGCAGATCTCATCTACGAGTTTTTTTGACCACCTTTGCAGCTTCATACCTGGAGATACAACAGCCCTTCCCCAGGTCCCCAGGCCCTGCTTCATCATTGGAAAATGCATCAGTGGAATTAAGGAGGTTTTTCCACAATTTCTTGAGTCGAGGTCAGCAGCACACCATCGCCACCATACAGTGTTGACAATGCACTGCTTCCCCCCGCTGAGGTACCAGATGGTGGTCCATTTTTGAAGCCGTCTGGAAGTCGTTCTCCATGGTCACACCGAACTCTTCATACAACCAGATCTTTGCCTCTGTGAGTGCCGTAGCTGCACTCCGCTTGGCCTGCCATTACTTGCTGCCTCAAGAATTTCATCGACGAAAAAAGCCTGGTACAACTCCTTTAACTTGAGGGGTATTGCCGCCACAACAGTTGCGGCCAGAGCACCGTTTGACCGCCTCGACAATGGAGGCATTAAACATGGTCCACTCGGGCTCACCTCCCCCAGGACATGGTCAAAGCTCTCCTGAATTAGGAGTTGAAGTCTTCTGACAGGAGACTCTGGCAGGCGTTCCCAGCAGACCCTCACAATACGTTTGGGTCTGCTGGGCCTGACTGGCATCCTCCCCCACCATCGAAGCCAACTGACCACCAGATCATGATCAGTTGACAGTTCTGCCCCTCTTTTTGCCTGGGTGTCCAGGACATGCGGCTGCAAATTCAACGATGACTACAAAGTTGGTGTGTGCACACACAATGGATGTCTTTATGTTGTGATTTTATGTTAGCATGCCTACGCTTGACATATGCATGGAAGGTAATCATTTTGCAGCCAGCTTACATCTTTATTACATCAACTCTCGGGTTACTGAGGTCTTAACAACTCAAAAAAAAAAAAAAAAAAAAAAAAAAAATTCAGCAAAAAAGACATTGCTGACCTTTATTACAGAGCACTTTTATGTATGACTATCTCCAGTGTCCTTAAGAAGGTTAATAGGTCATATTTGTCCAAGGTTAGATCTCTGTGTTCAACTGGACTGTTTAAAATTTCCTTGAAGACATTTTGCCTTCTCTCTAAAAAGCTTCTTCAGTTCTAAATTTACTGAGGACGTAGCTTGAAAATATTGCCCTTGTGGACAATTAGCATGCTAATGATCTGGATGATTACCTGAGAGTCACTGACAGGGTCGTTGGCAGGGTCATTTACCCAGTTTGAGTTTAAGTGCGTCCCCTGCTTTCTGCTGGGTCACATGGTGAGGAGTCATCAGGTCTGGCGAAAAAGTATGAACATTTTGCTTTTATTCCTAATAAACTTTTTGTGCTGAAACTGATTGGATTTCTACAGCAAAGGGATTAGGGCCATCCATCTTAAACAAAATGAGGGGAGTTTCAACAAAATGTTGAGAATAAAGGCAAAATGTCAAGAATAAAGTTGAAATACAATGTCAAGAATAAAGTCAACATATAATGTTGAGAATATGTTGACAATAAAATACGCACATTTCACCAGCAAATCAAAGAATCCAGTCAAGGTTAAAGCACAAAAAAAGCATTTTTGTGGGCAATGTTAGGCTTCCATGTCCCATTTGGCATATTATGAACACAAGCAAATCAATTTTCGTAAAAAAAAAAAACCCAAAAAACAAAACAAAACAAACAAAAAAACCCATTATATATGCACTTTAATCTTATCATTATATTTCGACTTTATTCTTGACATTGTATTTTGCCTTTTTTCTTGATATTTCCTTTTTTTCCCACATATTGCCTTTTTTTTCATTGTGCATTTTTCCCTTTCATTTATTTCTTTTTTTTCTGTTTTTCATGGGTGGCCCTAATCATCTTCCGTAGATTTCTGCCTCCGCTTATTGGTCTAGACTATATTTAATTCACAACATAGTAAATGTAACAGTAAATTAACAGTGCTGGGAAGTTTGATCAGGACAGGACTGAGAACCATTTATTCCAACACATGACAAAACATACCAGAAAATATTAAAATAGGATTTATAATTGAAACAAAATCTATAAACAAACCATTGGAACCAACGTAGCATTGACAGATTAAGTTAATGTAACATAGAAATGTGAGTGAGTAAATCCTATTCTTTGAATGAAAAAAAGACCATTATTCAAGGACTTTTCATTTGTATGTCTCCATGCCTTTGTATCCCTGCATGTGTTGTAAGAATCCAAACCAAATGCCATTCTTGACAGTATTGAGTAAAAAAGGTGTGTGTGTGTGTGTGTGTGTGTGTGTGTGTGTGTGTGTGACCCTAAATCCAGGGGGCTGGGATCAGAGCAAGGGTCATTAATTTGCTGTCCTTTTTTGTCAGTTTGTTTTCGATGAGGGCCACGGTCAAAAAGTAAAAGCAGTCATCCTGAAAATTGTCTGCCTTGCCGTACAACATGTTCTCCCCTCGGGGCTGACCAAGTCACCCCTTAGATGAGGAGGGGGCGTTCTGAGAAAGCCAAGGGGTAAAGGGAGGAAACAGGGGTCCAGCTTCTATACTTTACTTTAGCCTAGATCAATCACAGATCATATATTGTGGTCATGAACCATTCCATTTATCAGTTAACTCCTCTTTCTGCTGTTCTCTCAAATGAAAGATTAGCCAAAGACAAAGCTATACCCCACCAATGATTACATTACCTAATGAAGTAAGGAAGGTTTTTAACCGCAGACATTTAGACAAAGGCAATAAAACCACAACAAATTTTTAAACTACTTTAAAACAGGAGATTTATCTTCTCCTGTTAATTTTACAAGAAACACTGCTAACCAATACAAAAGCCAAACAAGCTTTAATAGCTAAGCAAATGTTCCCGAATTTGAATCCCCAACTCTATCTGTTCTGTTTCTCATGTCAGGCATGCAAATACAGTTAATTATACAATCGATTATAAGAAAGACAAGAACGAAAGAAATGTGGCCATGAAACAATAAGATTAAAAAAACATGTTAGTGAATCATTTGTGTACACCGACAGCCTCAGCCTATGGCAACATGAAAACATTCTTAAAAACAAAGGTTTTAAAACTAAACTCTGTAGTAGAGGGTACAGTAAGTTAGCTTCCTGTGTTGGAACAGGGAGCTCTTTCCAATTTTAACTTTATCTATTTATAAAGCATCTATTACAATTGAATTGTCTCTATGCCCTTTACAGAAAACCAGTACCTGGCCCCCGTCAAGTAACAGTGACAAGGAAAAACTTCCCTTTAAGTGGGGAATGGGAGTTTGCCCAACCAATCCACATGTGTTTTGTGGACTTGAAGGAGGCATTCGACCCTGTGAGGAATTCTCCGGGAGTATGGGGTGCCGGTATTAAGTCAGGCTAGGGTTAGGGTTAGGGTTAGGGTTAGGGTTAGGGTTAGGATCGGGTCTCTGCTCTTTGCAGAGGATGTGGTCCTGTTAGCCTCATCGGTTCGTGACTTACAACTCTCGCTGGATCAGTTTACAGCTAAATGCTAAGTGGCCAGGATAAAAATTAGCACCTCTAAATCTAAAGCCATCATTTTCAGCCAACTCTTATGGTCACGAGCTTTGGGAGGTGACTGTAAGAACAAGATTATGAGTACAAACGGCTAAAATTAGTTTCCTCCCTATCTCTCTTAGAGACAGGGTGAGAAGCTTAGTCTTTCAGGAGGAGCTTAATGTAGAGCCACTGCTCCTCACTGAGAAGAGCCAGATGAGGTGGCTTGAGCACCTAATTAGGATGTCTGGACATCTTATTGGTGTGGTGTTCAGGGCACGTTCCTCTGGTGTAAGGCCCCCTGGAAGGCCCAGGACATGCTGAAGGCACTGTCTCTCTGCTGGCCTGGGAACATCTTGGGATCTCCCCGGAAGAACTAGAAGAAGTAGCTGGGGAGAGGAAAGTCTGAGTTTCCCTGCTTAAGCTGGTGACCTTGCGATCAGATTCTGAATAAGTGGTAAAAGATTGATTGATGGATGAATCCTAGCATGTATGGGTGACCAATAGCTAAGGCAAAAGTCAAAAGCCACTGTTTGCCCATAACAACACTGTTTGCAGAATTTTACTGGTATGTATTTAATATAAAGTTTAAAAACACTTCTATGTAATGTCTTTCTGTGTAACTAGTAGTGACGTCAAGATTTTTATGGTGAGTGGGCTTTGAGAAACCCACGGTAGATCGGCCAGTTAAAATTTTATAAAATATATGTAAAGCACTTCAGTGTCATCTGTGGTACTGAGGGTGACACCTCCCTAGACTTGTTCAACTTTAGCTCAAAAACTGTAAACCTAATTGTAATTGTTTTGTAGAAAACAAGAGTCCTCTCTGACTTCACTATGTCGACCATAATTGTAAAGTTAAATCAAACTATGGTAAACCAAACAAATTTAGATTCCCTATTATTCAACCCTCCTCTTCCCAAATATTTTAGTTTAAATATTGGGAGAAAGCAAAACTAACAATGTTTTGTACATTCAGCAAGAGGAATCTGATATGGCCACTAAAAATTACTTTACCGGCTAAACACAAAAGACAGCTAAGAAAAAATTTAGGTCAGGTTTGAATCAGCATCTGAAAAGGTATAATTTGTGTGGTGAAGAGCAGAAACAGGTGCTTAAACAATTGAACAGTCCCACCCAACACACAAACACAAGCTCACTCACACACAAATTTTCCATTTTCAGTCATTCATTCATTCATTTTCCTACCCGCTTTACACCCTGTGGTGTCGCGGGGGTCTGCTGGTGTCTATCTCCAGCTACCTTAGGGCAAAAGGCAGGGAATACACCCTGGACAGGTCACCAGTCTGTCGCAGGGCACACACACCATTCACTCTCACATTCACACAGTAGGGACAATTTAGAGTCCCCAATTAACCTTGCATGTTTTTGGACTGTGGGAGGAAGCCAGAGTACCCGGTGGGAACCCACACACACACAGGGAGAACATGCACACACAAGAACAAGAGCACACAATTGTTCTAAATATAAATATAAATATATTAAATCAGGGATCCACAAACTATTCCCCAAAGGGCCTCGTGGCTGCAGATTTTTGTTCCAACCAGTCAAGTGCACACAGTTTGACCAATCAGCTGCCCGAAGAAGCGAATCAGGTGATTAAATGGATGAGTTTACATGCTCCCCACATAAGGCTTTCTGGAAGGTACCGGTACTCTAGTTTCCCCCATAGTTGAAAAACATGCTTTTGGGGAAGAGGCAATTCAGCTACTCTAAACTGACTCTTGACAAGATCAAAGGCCAAATATCTTTGAAAAGGTCAAAGGGCACGGTATCTTCATAATCCAGAACATCACCAAAATGTAACCCTCTGTTTCTTAGACCATCCTCAATATTTTCATTAAAAGTTCATTAAAATCTAATAAAAACTCATCATCATTTACTCAGTCATTTTTTTTCACTAACAGATAAACATCGACTGTCACAATTACCTGGTTGGCAGAGATAATAACAGGATTTCTTTTTTTTTAAATGAGAAATATAAATCTTTGTGAAAGAACGTTGTTTTGACTGACAACGATTTCAGCCATTAGATACAGACAGCATGTTTCTGTGTTCAACAACTGAATGAAAATCAGAATCTACTTCAACTGAATCATCTACACCACCAGTAAGCGCCCCCTATGCTGATTTACTTTTCTTTGTGCTTTGCTGGCTTGTCATTACAGACTAGACCATTCACTTCGCTGCTATAGTGTAACAGCCAGCTACTCAGTAGAATTTCGATAAGTGAGAAGAGGGAGGCAGGCAGAGGAGGCTGCTAGATTTTATTGGAACAGCCCAATGTCAGTGTCAAAACATGAATAACGGGTCATGCTTGAAAGGCCGGTGTGGGGCATTAAGAAAAAAGCAGTGAAAAATGAATGGATGACAATAATTGATGCAATTTTTTTAGGCAGAGGTTGAAAGAAAATCGGAATAAATAATTTTGCACCAACAGTGGCTGCACACTGCAGCATCCCAGGACAAAAAGATGCTTAGACAACCAAGTAATACATTTTTAATTACTTCTGTATTCGAATTTTAGCTTTCACTCAACTGCCCTACATTTTGATACAGACGTCAAAAGGAAAACTCAATGGAGAAGAAAATTTGACTGTACCGAATCATTATTATTATTATTATTATTATTATTATTATTATTATTATTATTATTATTATTATTATTAATAAAAGTTTAAATAATTTCATTTGTAGACCCATAGTCCAGGACTCAAATTGTATTTATCTGCCCTCATGCTGTCCTTAAGTGTAGAAGTTCTAAAATGTATTTTGTGTCAACCTTCTGATTACCAGTGGTATAAAAATACACAAAATACTTAAACATAATTACACAAAACTTAAATTCTTTATCTTTTAACCGCTTATCTGGTTCAGGCTTTTAGCTGTCCTGCTCAGATACTTTTCTACCCACAGGAGAGGGGAGGGATGAGACAAAGATGAGGATTAGGATTAAAGTCACATGAGTCCACAAAAAACACAGGAAAGCTTCAGTCTGAGTGAGTCAGGTGTCAGGTATCACTCGGGAACGCCCCACATAAGCAAACATTTTTTTATCTGCTTCTGGTAGATTAAATGCCAAATTTGATCTTCTTAGACAAACTTGCAAAGATCAGCCCGACATCAATCACATGTGTTCGCCTTTTTTTTTTTTTTAAACTGGGACTTGTTATCAGGGCTGGGCAGAACTTTAGCCACCACAAATCTTGTTGTTGCAGTGCCTTTCTAGAAGATGGGGATGGTGGTTGTCAATGTCAGAAGCTTGTGTGTGCGCATGTCTTTGTGTCATGCCCCCCCCCCAGAGCTACTGATTGAAATTACTATGGAGTTGTGCCAAATTTTACAAGATTGGTTGTCCTCTTGCCACCCCCTCCTCCCATCTGCATCTCCCTAAGCTTTGTTAATTTTAATCACTGTTGTGGGTGTTTTTTGTTTGTTTGTTTGTTTTTCTTAACAAATGTTACAGCTTGAGGCAAAATTAAAATTACAATAACATTGTGAAATAATGTTTTATACATTTTTGAATGTTTGTAAATCTGAGCATGTGCATGTATTTTACTGCATTCATAACTTTTCTGAAGTGCAAGTTTATTGCATTTATTTTGGATTATATTATCTTAAATTTGCCAGACACACACCTTAAAACCCTTGAGTCAGCAATAGGGAAGACGTGTGTGTTCTGTTGCTTGTTTCTGATTCCGGTATTAGAAAAGACTGCAATAGGTGAGACGTTATCATAAAAAGATAATCTACAACATGTTTGACATCAAATTGCACTTTCCTATTTCTAACTGAATCTTGAAGTATACAGTAGCCTCTGGGCAGCATCTCACCACACCAGTGTCTGTAGATGTATGTCTGTTTTCATTATGTATTATGTCCATGCTGCCGCTGCATACTTCTTAACCACTTCGATGCACAGTGATTGTTCCATTAATGACAGAATGCATCAAACCACTGCACCTTAAATAACCAATGATGCTGTCATGCTAAAATCCTATTTGTAGCTTTACTTTTGAGAATCACCATAAATAACCATGACATGATCCCATTCTTATCTATGGGGTGTCCCATGCTGATCGATAGTATGGCTTCTGTAGTGTAAATAGCTTCTAATGTCCCATCGTCACCTTCAAATATAGGCTACATAATTTATGATGACAGTTCAGATACCAGTTGACAATTTATTTCACCCCACCTCTGCTCCTATTATACTAGTGCTTTTGAATCTAGATGAAAGATTAGAAAGAGGCATTTGTTGCTCGCAGTAGAATGAAAAAAATACACGTACTTGTGTTCTCCGAAAGCTCCCATACATTCTCCTGGCAAGTTCCAGGAGGCTCATCATTCTGATAAATAGGAGGAGGAGGAGATGGGACGGGAAGAAAAATAAGGAGTGGCAAGAGGGAACCTGAGTGCTCCATGGTCCTACCCAGTGGTGGTAATGAAGGGACATCTGTTACTCAGATGACAGTGAGAGTGGCAGGCCTATTTGCGCTGCCACTAGTGCAGTGTGATGGATTGGACAGACAAAGCGGATGGAGGCTGTGTGGAAATGACAGGCTGTGTTTCCATTTGCGTGAAAAATCTGGCTAAGGTGGCTAAGGTGACTGAGTGGGTGGGGAGAAAAAAAGAGCACAATAATGATTTGTTGCTGGGTGATACCTTGGCTCTTTCTATCTTTTTGTCTAAATTTCATCTGTGGACTAATTTGAACAGTACTTAAAATGATAATCATTGTTTCTGTTTGCGTTGTGTTTGTTATCAGTTATTCTTTCCATCTGATCTCCTGTCTTGATTTGAACTTGTGGGAGAAAGCAAATAAAACTTGGAGGGAAGATGAGAATATGGGCCATTTAGAGCCTAATTGCTGTTGCAACTCCCAAATGATTTTAGTAACCTCATGTTGTTACAGTTTGGATTGTCGCAAGGTGCTTTACATACCAGGACCATGACTGAAGGGCCCAATTGCTGATGAATGGCTAAGCAAAAATAGAGAAAAGGAGACAGTGGATGAATGAAAGACCAATTACAGCAAGCTCTGATGCTTCCAAAACATTTCATCATGTTCATAAAACATTTACAATAACTGCTGTTGTTTTAAAAGAAAGGCTAGATCATGGATGGAGCAATGAAAAAAAGAGACCTACAAAAAAAGAGTAATAAGAACCAGTCAGAAAGGGTTATCATAGAGATGAATTGGCTGATTGAGAAAGAAAATTTGTTGTCTGGCTTCATGCAGTACTCGCAGATGCCCCACTGTACTCTAATAGGACTTACTAAAGTGCAGCAGGTAGCAAATGGCGGATTTCTGTTGATCAGCACTGACTGATAAGGGTTCACATAGCCCATAGATACCTAAAATAAATAGGGCACTCTGGGTGTCTGTTCCATCTTGCCTGTCTCTCCTGAAAACTTCTTGAGCATTTTTAGACAGTTTCAACAAACTGTATCATAAAATCCTGGTAAACATCTATCTATCTATCTATCTAGATTCTAGATAGATAGATAAAGATAAAGAGGCAGACACCTTGTCTGCTATTAAAATCAAACTTCAAACACTTTTGTTTAGTACGTTTATACCTTAAGCAAAGTGTGTTACGCTGAAAATTTAAGTTATATCGGTTCTGACGGCTACAGGTATAATTTTACTCTTCAATTTTAAGCATAGCTAAACTGGTATAGGCCTACATGCTTGGAGCACAAACATAATCCACTTAGCAGTTCCCCACCTCCTTAACACTTACCACCATCTCCTTCACCTCCTCTCCTCCTTTTGTTCGCACTGGGATTATCAGTGTGTCCAGGCTTCCTTACTGTATAGTTTCCCTCTATCGCTCTCTGTATCTTTGTGCAGGTCTCCCATCTCTAGACCTGATTTAATCCTGGCCTCTTACAAACCTAGTGCACTTTTAGCACATGCCTATGCTATTCCCTTTTTTGTTAAAACCTGCCGATGCTGTATTACAAATATATGCATTATGTATATTATGTCTGCTATGGTTGTATTTCTATGATTGTATTATGTCTGTATTTCTGATTTTCTGATTGGTTTTGTTTATCTGTCTCTCTCTCTCTCTCTCTCTCTTCTCTCTCTCTCTCTGTTCATTCCTGTCTCTCTCTTTTCATCTCTTTTATTTTCTCTGTCCTGTCCTCTGTAGTAAATATTGGCTGTCATTTGCAATAATCATAATTATAATCATCAGAACTAGGTATAACCGTATATAATTGTATAATTACATAAAGTTTGTATTTCTTCTGTATGATCAAGTATGTGGGGCACAGTATATGGGACAAAAGTCATGGCCACTTGTGGCCTTGGCACAACCCATGACTTTAGCGTCACTGTCAGATACGCCTACTGGGCGCGGTCATGTATTCAAAAGGTCTGGATGTGGAAGAGAAGCTGCTCTTCCTTGTCACACACCGGGGGTCCATGACCTCAGGTTGTTTGTCGAAGAGTCCACAATTGTGTAATAAATCTTGCTTCACAGATCTGGTCTCCTGTTTGACTTCACGCCCGGACGAAAAATACAACACCCCCTCTTCTTCCTACCTTTTACCCAGCTGGCTTTAAGCAGGATGGTTCCTACTTGTTAGCTGGGTCCTGCTTAAGGTTTCTTCCCGTAAAAAGAGTTTTGACTTGCCACTATACATTCGTGGGGGTTTGGGCTCTAGGTTTTGCTTCTGTAAAGCACCTAGAAACACTTTTATTGTAAAAGGCACTATATAAATAAAACTGAATTAGATTAAATTGAATATGCAAATAGACACGCAAAATCATATTGAAAAAGTAATTTCCGAATGGACACCAGGGCTGTTTCTTATTCACCTTGTCTCCACAGTCAAATTGCTGTGGAGAACAATCTTCTTAACAGTTGAGTAATTATTGTATTGATAATACACCCATCTCTTATCTCTTATCAAACAATTTTGGTGTGAAAAGGCAAAAGCAAAGGTGTAGGACATGCTAAAGACTTTCCTTCTAGTGTATCAGCTGTGGATGTTCTGATTTTCTCAGCAATTCTGTTTTGTCTGTCACTCTTCTGCTGTGACATTTCAAAACCAGGCAATAGTGGTTTTAATAGTGCCTCTGTAAGAATGACCAGAGGTATAAAGATATAAAAAAAAGACCTTTTTAATGATCACTGTTGTTACTTGGTGCTGTGTACTTTTCCCTAAAACTGAAAATGATCAATATGAATGCCCCCTTCCAAAGTTGATGTGCAACCCCTTCATCTTTTTCATGTTTAGGGCAATGTTGTCTTTATTCAAATCAAGTCAAATTTTATTTATATAGCACTTTTCGTATTTAAAATGCAGTGCAAAGTGCTTCACATGTTAAAGAAAATAAAAAAGAAGTGCGACTGCCACAGATCAGACACAGAACGCACCTAAAACCCACCCCCACCCCCACGCATGCACGCACGCATGCACACACACACTTAGCATTGGTTGAAAGAAAGAAAGAAAGGCTTGGCACTAAAAAGGAGGAGGCACAACCTAGGGGGCCATTCATACTAGGAGACGCCCACCCCTGGACCCACGAAAGGCACCACGCCAAGGACCATCCCAACCGGGCCTGGTGACACCCGGGGCGACACCCCAATCGACCAGACCCTGGCGTTGGACCCAGCATGAAGCCCCCCCCCCCACACTTTATTGCATCACTCTATTAGGAGTAAAGAACCCGAGTAAACAAACTCTCATGGTGATACTTTTTTTTTCACCGCGGTGGTTGTGTCTCCTGCCAGTAAAGCTATACAGCAGTAAAAACAACAGGTGCAACATGGTATGGCAAAATAATACTGAATGCTGTGCTGAAGTCAGTCAGTCAAGGAGCTGTGAAAAAGTAAATATTGGCCTCAGTATCAAATGCAACTTGGAGAATCTGAGAGCTGAGATTGGTTAACTTGGTTTGGATCTCTCAGTGAATTTTCCAAAATGGCACAGTGAGTGAAAGCAAGTACCAACAGCTTGTGTATACTCTTTTTCACATTCCTCTCCTGCTGTACTGGCATTTTGAACTCTTGCGCAGGCAAAAGTTTAAAACATGTCTCTGCTGTCTGGGGTTAGATCTTTTTGTTTAACTGGACTGTTTAAGGTTTTCTCGAAGATGTGTTTTATATGGTCATGGCGCCATGTGGACATTTCGGACTGTGTGGTCACTTTGAATGGTCCCACACTTCTGCAGGCAGACCAAAGAATGACTGAGAGCAGTGAGAGGAAGGGAGGAGGTCTGGCGGTGTTTAATAACAACAGGTGGTGCAACTCGGGCCACATCACTGTTAAAGAACACCTCTGTAGCAGAGACATTAAACTGTTAGCAGTCAGCATATGCCTATGGCTATTACTATCTGCCCTGCGAACCAAGTCACGTGATCATGGTGGTCATGTACATTTCCTCCTCTGCAGATGCTGCGGCTCCATATAAATATAGTCCAATGTGTCATTGCTCCAGCATAGGCACCCACAAGCCCTCATCTTTATCTCTGGAGACTTAAACCACGCTCCCTCTCTGCCACTCTGCCCAGCTATTCTGTTCAGGTTCAACCTGACCCTTTGCCTGGAGAAGGCTCCAGCCCTCTGGAAGATGTCATGTGTGCTTCTGATCCCAAAGACAACCCACCCCCAGGGAACCATGCCACTACAGACCCTGACCTCTCACTTGGTGAAGACCATTGGGCTTGTTCTGCTACCTCTGCGACCAGGTAGGCTCAGCTTTGGACCCACTGCAGTTCACATACTGACCTAGCATCGGGGTGGACAACGCAATAATATTCCAGCAGCAGGCCCAGTGTCACCTGGAGGCCTCTGGAGGCGCTGTGAGGGTCATGTTCTTTGACGTCTTTACTGCCTTTAACACGATTAAGCCCTGTTCAGCAAGAAGATGGGGAAGATGGGGGGGCAACACTATAGCAACACTATAGCACTAACTATTAATTCTTACTCAGTCATTACTAATCTTCACCATCTCCCTACACCACTAACAGCATTCCATTCCTCTTCACCACTACCTCTCATTTAAGAATTATCTGAAGCCTCTGTCCTGAATATCACACTAACCATATCATGAATCAAAAACCAGTCTGCTTATCAGTTTTACCACACAAGAAATTCAGCGCTTGAAGCCCAGCACCTTTACTCCTGCAAAACTGTAACTCTGTGTTAGTCTAAAGGCCCACTGAGTGCTGTTTAAAGCTCTCTTGTACTTAAGCTTCTCGTTTTATTAATTGAAAACATTCTCTATGAAGCCACAATACTTGGATAAAGTAAGTATAGCTTACTTTGTACTTAAGTTCTTAAAGATGGAATAAATAATAAATGTAAATGTCATATTTTTATGAACAAAGCGTCAATACAGTCATGCAAAAGACCATGCAACCATCGCTACCTTGTGCTTTTAGAGAGGATGATCGTTGCTGCTGCTGCTGCATCTGCAGTAATGTATTATTTCCCTCAAAGTCTCAAAGATTTATTGTAGTGCCCCTGAGGGGTGGTGACAAACTTACCCCAGTCTGTCACCACTGGCCCGAGTTGCCCCACAGGGCCCTCCATCATACTTTCCAAATGGAAGTGGTGTTTTACCACTCCCTAGTTGGTGACATCACCCCATTGGCTGGTGAGAATTGATGATTAGAGCAAACATATCTGTCTTAACTTAATTTACAAATCGATTTACCCTTGAGTCTATGTGGGTTTATTGGAATATTGATAGTTTGCAGGCAGTAGGAGTGGTAAGAATTAAGTAAGGGATGGTAAGAGGGCAGGCAAAACAAAGTAGGAGGGGTGGGGGAGGGGTGAAAGAGGGTCTGTGGCATTTACCATATTTAATGCAGCGGGATGTCATCACTGAATATCCACGCTGAATAATGTAGCATTTCATCATAAATGCTTTACAACTTATTTACTTAATGGAAATGGTTATGGCTTGCTGTCAAGATGGTAATTAAGCATTTTGATATAGTGCTCTCTCACGGGATCTCATCTTCACAGTACACTCCAGAGCAAATCTGCCTATAAATAACCAGATTAATTATTTATGCTAAAATTCCAAAAAGACTTAAACAATGTTAGATGTGAATTTGTACATACCTGCCATCCAGTGACAATTGAAAATAGGGATTATGGGTTTTAGAAGTTGAAGCCATTTGTAGGAAAGCCAGTCGTATATCTCTTTTTTTTATTTAGATTTTTTTTCAGATATGGAGGATATGAACTGAATCTAATTAGAGAAGACATATTTTTGTAGTCTTAGCTTTCATCAGCACAATCCAACGCAGGAAAACCCTAAATAGCCTAACTGTACTCCCATAGTCCTCTTCTACCACTGTTGTGCTGGTGTACCTCTGCTGTATAACAGTGACTAAAATCATGATAGTTACCACATTTTGTACGTGAAGAGTATACAGAGTAAATAAAACTTTTGATATTAGCTAGTTTTGATATTTAGCACTTAAATTAGATTAAATAAACATCAATACATTTGTGAAATTATCATTTGTGGCAAATTATTCATTTTGAAATCTCAAAAGATTATAAAGCTCCCATCTGATATGTACCTACCTCAAAGTCTTGAATGGGATTTTGAAGGACAGGCCTGTGTGCCCTTGTATATGGTCCAAAGCACTCCCCGATGTTGACAGTCCTGCAGCTCCAGATTCCCAGGCCTCTCCCTGGAACCCCTGACTGTCGCAGCTCAAAGTCCAAGGGAATGGTCAGATCTTCTCTTGTAAGAAAGATGCTCTGATGTTGAAAGGACAAAGTTTCCTTGGACGAAGAACCGTCCTCAAATACTGGGTCATCTGCCGCATTTAAAGAAAGTGCGTGATCCCCATCTGAGCTACATACAGCATCTGAGTAGTCAGAAGGGTAAAGCACTAACTCCTCTTCCTCAGTACCTGTGAAAGACAGTCTTGATGTAAGAGAATTGCTCACTCATGTATAGTTTTCAAGTGTTTTACTTAGTGGTTTTGTTTTTTTTTGTTGTTGTTTATTTTGTTTGTACTTTTATCAGTTTTTGCATACTTGTAGCAGCATATGTACCTTAACTAATTACTATTTAATGAATAATATTACCATTAATGCTAAGAAATCACAACAAACTTTGGTTGATTATTTTAAGCTATTTGTGTCACTCAAAATCACTAATGCATGCAAAGAATAGGTTTTCTCATATTTCATATTAAAAGACATGCACGGTCCATTATTATAGAGTTTGCTGAAGCAAAAGCCAAAACTTATTTTTCTGCAGTGTAGTGTGTGTTGAAGAAAACACATACATTAGAAATAGGAAAATAAAAAAAAGAATATGTCAGCAAGGACAGTTAAGGTTTCTTGTTTCTTTGTTTTTCAGAGTGAGGCCTACTGCAAAGCTTTGTTTTCAGCTCTAAGACCCGGTAACACTGAGCGTAGAGTTGCAATATCACATTTAAAAACTTTACAACTTAAGACATAGACCTTGCAACCTGCAAGCACCTCACTTGAACTTTTAAAGACATTCATGATCTTTAGTCTTGCAACGCAATGATTATTACACTGATTATTACAATAATTAAAACATTCCCACAATTAAAGTCCAAAAGACATTAAAGC